>CAXKVX010000349.1:0-85748 GCA_964058865.1 Eleocharis quinqueflora
GGGGATGCTTATAATTGAAGAGAGATATTGATAATTGAAGTTAAACAAGTAATTTGAGGTATTATTTTATTTTTGCTTAAATTCTTCAATTTAGTTGATTTAATTTATAATTATTATAATTGTTATAATTGATAGTTGATTTCAGGTATTATTACAATTGTTTTTTAATTTATAAGAATTATAATTTTAGTTGAATTGTTATAATTTACTTTCATTCTTCAAAGTGAATTGCTATAATTCTTATAATTGTTATAATTCTTCAAATTTAGTTGATTACAGGTATTATTATTATTGTAAATTAATTTATAATTATTATAATTGTAGTTGATTTATGTACGTATTTCGTATTTTTTAAACTATTAGTATAATATTAATTTAGTAATTATAATAATTAAAGAGTTAGAGAAATTTTGTAGAAATTTAGATAGAGAAGTGAAGTGAAGGTTTTGCACATTTTAAATATAAGATATTATTTTATTTTAATTACATGGTAATAATTTTTTAAGTTAAAATGTGAATCAGTGTAAATTAATTTATAATTATTTTGTAGATGATTTATGTATGAATTTCGTAATTTTTGAACTATTAATATATTATTATTTTGTAATTATAATAAATCTAAGAGTTAGAGAATTTATTTAGGAATTTAGATAGAGAAGTGAAGTGAAGATTTTGCAAATTCTAAAGAGTTGCTAAGTCATTTTAGGTATTATTTTATTATAAATTAAATTGTATTAATTTATAGAGTTAAAATTTGAATTAGTGTAAATTAATTTATTATAAATTAAATTAGAATTATTTTATTATAAATTAATTTAGAATTATTTATTATAAATTAATTTAGAATTATTTTATTTCTGAAGTATTAGTATATTATTAATTGGGAAATTTATACAGTTGGAGTGAAGAAAGATGATTCCAATTTCCGTATATATGGATGGTGAGACTCGAAATGGCCCGTATGGTATGGAATATAGTTGTGATTCAAAATTTACTTTTCCGGGAAATGAAGACACCCGGTATGAAGATGTGAAAAATACAATATACAAATGGTTGGGGATATTTGAGAGTCAATATTCGCTCAATGTTGTCGCTCGATATAACACTGCGATCCCACCTTCTTATCATTTTTGTTTAATTCCCATTCGCGATGACATAGAGTGGCGAATGATATTGCAAATGGCACAATCAGAAATGAATTGGAGATTTGTTGAATTATATGTTGATCTGGTGCCAAATCGGACAAATGAGAATCCTGATAACTTAGGTCGCACAGGTGAAAATGTTGTTAACACGGATGAAGAGCCTCCGAGAGTTAGTCAAGAGACATTACCTTATAGCCCTGGCCATACTCTTCATATCTCTCCCGCAAGACATTCACCAATTATAGATCTTAATGAGCCCATATCTAATATTCCTGAAGAAAACGAAGGCGATGACGATGAGAATATATTACCCGTAGCGGGAGAATGGAAAACATGAGAAGATTATGGATACACCTCTAACGAAGACGATTTGGATTATAATCCTAACGATCATCCGAATCATCGGATAATTGTACAAGGAAGATCAGAAAAATATCACCCAGTACAGGAGCTTAGTGATATATCTGGTTTCAATGAAATTTACACTGAAGTACAAAACTCGTCAGACGATCCCTTGGCAGAAAATCGTGTATTTAATTCAAAAGATCAGTTACAATGGACCATTAGTGAGTATCACATCAAAGGGAATATAGAGATTAAAACAGAAAGGAGTAGCGCGACGAGGCTAGTTATGGTTTGCAAAGATCAGAGATGTTTTTGGAGGTTGTACGCTGTATGTCCTAAAGGTAATAATTTTTGGACAATAAGAACCAACCCATACCCGCACACTTGTATCCAATCGATTACACGAGTAGATCATGCACAACTTACGGCCAAGATAATTGCTGGTGCTATTAAAAAGGAAATGAACGAAGATACAACCATGACAATTAAAAATGTCAGACATTTAGTTAAAGCAAAATTTCCCGGTGCTGATCCATCATACGCCAAGTTATGGCGAGGCAGGGAGTTAGCAATTGCGAAAATATTTGGGACTTGGGAGGGATCATATGCGTTGCTTCCTCGTTATTTTAATGCCATCCAATCGACGAATCCATCAATGAAGTATGCTATCCTGACGACTCCTACCAATCAACCTGAAGTACGTTATTTCCATGCTGCGGCTTGGGCATGGGGACCGTGCATTGAGGCAGTAAAGTACATTCCTCCGGTGATAAGTATCGACGCAGGTTTCTTATCGGGTCGTTATGAGGGAAGATTACTGATGGCTTGCGGGTACGATGCAGAGAATCAATTGATACCATTGGCATTTGCATTGGTGGAGAAGGAAGACCTAGAAAATTGGGGTTGGTTCATGAATTGGTTGCGTCGAGAAGTTATCGGACCTGGTAAGATGTGTGTACTATCAGACCGCCACAAGGGAATTAAGGCTGTTTTTGAATATCCCCAATATGGATGGTCGGAGGCAAACAGCGAAGCAGTGCACCGATATTGTATGCAACACGTTGCCGAGAACTTGTACTCAAAATTTCCAGACGATAATCTAAAGAAATTATTTAAGCGTGCTGCATCGAAGAAGAAACCTCGTCGATTTAAAGAGCACATGCAATCTATAAAAGCACAATATCCAGGCGCATATGAGTATTTAAAGACGGTTGGAAAAAGACTAGAGAATGATCCAAAAGAGTCTGTGAATCCATCAAAGTGGGCACAACGGTACGACAACGGATATCGTTGGGGCATAATGACAAGTAACGAATCTGAATCTTTGAATCGAGTGTTCAAAGCTGTTCGTATGTTGCCGGTTGTGGCTATCGTGGAAGGTACCTGGTACAAGTGCGTGAGTTGGTTTGATGATCGGAGAATCGCATCTGGTGCAACCGTAAGTGATGGTTTTGTTTGGTCTCGTAGTGTTACGGAGAAACTAATTAAGAGAGGTGACAAGTCACGACCACATCGAGTAGACCCCTATCGATCAGAGCAAGGGGATTTTGAAGTTTTGCATCAAGGCGAGACCTTACCGAATGGTGAATTTGAAAATTTCAAGTATCACGTATTACTCGAAGAGGGAGTTTTTACGCGTTGCACCTGTTTGAAACCAAATCTGACCGGCATACCATGTTCGCATGTATTAGCGGTGATAAGGGTCAGACATTTAAACTTATCTCAATTTGTTTCACCTTATTACACTGCTGCAAATCTGCATGATACTTGGTCCGGAAGATTCCACCCTTTTCCAAATCAATCTGAATGGCTCGAGTATACGGGACCTACCATCATTCCCAATAGAAAATTGCTTCGTCGTGGTCGAAGAAGGCACATTCGTATTCCCATGGTAATGGATGAAATGGAAGGACGAAAAGGCAAGCGCAGAGGACGACCCCTTGGAAGACGACCAGAAGGTATTGAAATGGTTTTATATGTTTAAAATACTCATATTGAAGACGACCATCACCTTCTTACTTTTTAATATTACAGGAAGTGCTCAATCCAGCCATCAAGGGAGTCAACCTCATAATCGCCATGAGGTATTAACACAATTGGGCTTACATAGTGGAAACCAGCCCACTCGACACTCCATAGATGTCCAACCAAATCCAAACCCTACCCAAATGCAACCCGCTCGTCGCTCAATAAGTGTTCCACCTAGAGATGTCGATGCTTCAACAAGTGCATCAAATCCTTCAACAAGTCAGCCCAATCAATCAAGGCGAACATCAATCTCTGGAAGAATTCGAAACTTATTTCGGGCGAATCACTAGCATGGAATTTATTAAATGTGGCTCTTCATTATTTACCTATTATATCTGTATAGTTGTATGTTGTACTTATGTCATATGTATGGCTTTACCTATTAACTCGTATAAATTTCAATTTATTTATGCATTATATTTGTAGTGCAATGTCGACATTTCCGATTTTGGTATTTTATGGAGGTGAAATAATTGAAACTCAATTTGGTGCGGAGTACTCTGGTGGTAAAAAATTGGCACTCCAGGGTAAACAATCTAGTACTTTTGAAGGGATTAAAAGTACCATACATCGGGTTCTAGCATTTCACGAGTATTGCGTTGGTGAAATCCTATGTCGCGTGGAGGATGGAGAAGGGAGTAATTTGCATTTCAATTTGATTGGACTCATTGACGAAAGTTCTTGGAAAATGGCATCTCAGATGTCCGTGAATAAACGGGGAGTTGTTCATTTGTTTGTCAGAACCACTGGCCCGCCACCAAGAAATGACGCTCTCGATTTTATTTGTACAGGTTAAACATATATGAAAACAAGCAAGTTATGTGTTGCATCATTTGTGCATGATGCTTATGCATTGTGCATTGTGCATGACGCTTGACGCTTTTGCATTGTGCATTGTGCTTGACGCTTATGCATTGTGCATTGTGCATGACGCTTTTACATTGTGCATGACGCATGACGCTTGACGCTTGTGCATTGTGCATTGTGCTTGACGCTTGACGCTTGTGCATTGTGCATTGTGCATTGACGCTTGACGCTTTTGCATTGTGCATTGTGCATTGACGCTTGTGCATTGTGCATTGACGCTTGACGCTTTTGCATTGTGCATTGTGCATGACACTTTTGCATTGTGCATTGTGCATGACGCTTGACGCTTTTGCATTGTGCATTGTGCATTGTGCATGACGCATGACGCATGACGCTTGACGCTTGACGCTTGACGCTTTTGCATTGTGCATTGTGCATTGACGCTTGACGCTTTTGCATTGTGCATTGTGCATGACGCTTGACGCTTTTGCATTGTGCATTGTGCTTGACGCTTGACGCTTGACGCTTATGCATTGTGCATTGTGCATGACGCTTTTGCATTGTGCATTGTGCATTGTGCATTGTGCATGACGCATGACGCTTGACGCTTGACGCTTTTGCATTGTGCATTGTGCATTGACGCTTGACGCTTTTGCATTGTGCATTGTGCATTGACGCTTGTGCATTGTGCATTGACGCTTGACGCTTTTGCATTGTGCATTGTGCATGACGCTTGACGCTTTTGCATTGTGCATTGTGCATGACGCTTTTGCATTGTGCATTGTGCATGACGCTTTTGCATTGTGCATTGTGCATGACGCATGACGCTTGACGCTTTTGCATTGTGCATTGTGCATTGACGCTTGACGCTTTTGCATTGTGCATTGTGCATTGACGCTTGTGCATTGTGCATTGACGCTTGACGCTTTTGCATTGTGCATTGTGCATGACACTTTTGCATTGTGCATTATGCATGACGCTTTTGCATTGTGCATTGTGCATGACGCTTGACGCTTTTCCATTGTGCATTGTGCATTGACGCTTGTGCATTGTGCATTGACGCTTGACGCTTTTGCATTGTGCATTGTGCATTGACGCTTGTGCATTGTGCATTGACGCTTGACGCTTTTGCATTGTGCGTTGTGCATTGTGCATGACGCTTGACGCTTTTGCATTGTGCATTGTGCATTGACGCTTGTGCATTGTGCATTGACGCTTGACGCTTTTGCATTGTGCATTGTACATGACACTTTTGCATTGTGCATTGTGCATGACGCTTGACGCTTTTGCATTGTGCATTGTGCATTGTGCATTGTGCATTGTGCATGACGCATGACGCATGACGCTTGACGCTTGACGCTTTTGCATTGTGCATTGTGCATTGACGCTTGACGATTTTGCATTGTGCATTGTGCATTGTGCATGACGCTTGACGCTTTTGCATTGTGCATTGTGCTTGACGCTTGACGCTTGACGCTTATGCATTGTGCATTGTGCATGACGCTTTTGCATTGTGCATTGTGCATTGTGCATTGTGCATGACGCATGACGCTTGACGCTTGACGCTTTTGCATTGTGCATTGTGCATTGACGCTTGTGCATTGTGCATTGACGCTTGACACTTTTGCATTGTGCATTGTGCATGACACTTTTGCATTGTGCATTGTGCATGACACTTTTGCATTGTGCATTGTGCATGACGCTTGACGCTTTTGCATTGTGCATTGTGCTTGACACTTGACGCTTGACGCTTGACGATTGTGCATTGTGCATTGTGCATGACGCTTGACGCTTGACGCTTGACGCAAAATAACAAATGTCCAATTCAACATAACATAACATAACATAACAAATGTCCAAAATAACATAACATAACAAATGTCCAAAATAACATAACAACATAACATAACTGAAAAAACGTTCAACATAAGATGGCATAACATCCTTTTTGAAATGATGCATTGTGCAATGATGCATAACATAACTGAAAGCAACCAACTCCCTGACTAAGGATAATTGGACGGGGTGAACTTGGATATCGGTCTATGCCTCTGACGATCCTTGTTGCGATGTCCCATAGTTGTATTCCAATTCAAGCCATCATCAGCCTCATCGTCGCCGCTTCCGGTCACCTCAGCATCTGGTGTTTGCATGTATTCCTGCAAAAAGCACATTAGAAACTGCTAAATTAGTGCATTTTTTAATAAATAGTTCAATTCAGGCCAAACCTGTGTAGGAGGGATCTCCGGGCCTGTCTGGAACTGACTAGTCTGGAAGTCGTAACCTTGTGCACCATCTCCTCCCGGGTACTGACTACTGAATATGTC
Source organism: Eleocharis quinqueflora (assembly GCA_964058865.1). NCBI lineage: Eukaryota > Viridiplantae > Streptophyta > Magnoliopsida > Poales > Cyperaceae > Eleocharis > Eleocharis quinqueflora. The sequence continues at coordinate 6,653 of CAXKVX010000349.1, forward strand.
AAAATCATAACCATGTACATCAGATGCTCCCTGATACGGACTATTTAATCCTGAATAGTATCCCTAGGTAGAATATGCATGTTTAACATTAGCAAAAAATATTACAAATTACTGCATAATCATTAAACATTATAGAGGTACGATTCACATACCTGGGACTGATCTCCGCCCGGATGCTGACTACTAGATGCCGTGGGATCACCGTGCGGTCCTAAATATGTCCCGGCCATGCTGGAAACAATCTCGTCATAATCACCCTCATATGTTGACGCCCATGACGCCTCCTGCTCACGAAAGCCTGGAACCTCAGGCTCGTCCGAGGTGGTGATATCCTCGATTCTTTCGGGCAACCCGGCATCCCTTAGCAGTTTTTCCAGCTTATGCCCTTGACCGACATCATGCAGGCTTCCTCGACATGATAGTAATGTTCTCTTTCCGAAGCGCTTCAACCCTCTTGTCAGGGCCATTGGAATTGCCATGACTGCATCCCTAAAGGCCCTCTTGCCCTGCAAGACAAACTTTCGTAAGTAACAAAACAAGTCACATAATTTGAGTAGCTATTTGATTAGTTAAATAACATCACTAAGCTGTCGTGTGGCACACTCAGAATGGGAAACATATGTAAGGCTGCTAGGTGGCTGAGACGGAGGAGGCAGTGGCTGGGTGAGATCATGGGTGGAATCACGCTCTAAATAAATCGACCTCATCCCAAATCTCTCATACCAGGGCATATACTGATGAAACCACCAATCACTGTCGTGTGGCTGCCCATCTGTGGGAACGATACACAACGGTACTCTATCTGCACTCCACTGCCCTACATAATCAGCATGACGCTCCCCCCAGTGAAGGCCGTAGTGTCCATCAGTATGATCTACCTCATCTAACTGTCGGTGAACATCCCAAGATAATGGAGGAGGGGGAGGAACTGTCTGAAGTAAACCGTACTGTCTCATGACCCTATCCGGGTAGTGATGTGAGACTATCCAAAAATGAACGAGAGGGACTCTAGCCAACCAAACTCCCTGATCACGTAGTACACATGACGGCGCAAGAGGGAGGAAGGTAGTATAGGGTGTCCACTCAACTTCACCCTCTTTCATCGCATTCAAAACATCTCGGGGATGCTTTGCTCCAACATTGTGAGGGTTGTCTTTCCACAACTTAAAACCCATCCATGTCCTCCCGTAAGCATGACACGAGTCTCGATCGGGTAAACCCCAAGCAGTGAAGGTATGATTTCTATCCTCTTTTGGCCGGCACACACTAAGGTGGGTCCAAGACCACAATTGCAATAACTCGAGTGGACCCCAAATAGAACGAGGCTGCTTCCGAGCAACAATAGATAATGCGCGATATAAATAAGCCAAAACGGCACCCCCCCAATTATACAACACAGATGGACTACTCAGATTCTCCAAAAACTGCAGATACATGGCCGGTACACCATCTCCACTGGAGTCTGGAAACATGACAGAACCAAATAAATCTAGAATGTAAGCCCGAGTATGAAAATCTACCTGGTCCTGTGTGGGATTTTCCGGCATATTAGCGAACTCGCGTCGCAACCACTTCAAACTAAGACTGTAATTCGAAACCAGTCGTTGTTGCTGTCCAGATCTCTTTGAAGCGCGACACCTCCACGCCTCATCTCCGGCCTCTCTACCCAGATACTGCTGTACCATATACCTCCAGTTGTTATCACAAATTCCGGTAACAACCGCTCCTGTTATTGGTAGCCCCCATAAACAACTAACATCTTGTAGAGTTACGGTCATTTCACCGACAGGCATGTGAAAAGTGTGTGTCTCGGGCCTCCATCGCTCTACTAGTCCTGTAATCAATCCCTTGTCTCTTCTCTTATGACCCAACTGAGAAATATGATACAACCCCAATCTCTTCAATGCCGGACCACAACTCTCGTGATATGGTACGACATTGTCATGACAAATCAACTTTAAATCGTCACCGCTCTGCAATATTTCAACAATATCCTCAAATAAATACAGATTACCAAAAATAAATATATTACTAAATATATATATTACAAAAATATACCACATTTGGTTTAACGGTCGCAATCTTGTGTTGGGCGACAGGCATCTGCAACAAGTCGGAGAGAGGCTGACAATCTGGAGGGAGAGAAGCATCACCCTCGAAGGTGCTAGACTGAGAAGTGCTGGGTCGAGAAACACTACTTCTTCGAGGTCTCGTCATTTCAACAGAACTACATTTAAATATAAAAAACAACATAGTTTAACAATTTTTTACAAGTTACATATTTATCTAAAATAACTAATTGATTATCTATAAATACTAACTACTTTATCCATATATTACAAATTTATACAAAAAATAACACTAATTTCTACAAAATTTGTAAATTTCTAAATAAATGAACTAATTTAACAATAATCTAATTTTAATATAACAAATTTATCTAAACTAACTATATTTTCCCAAATTTGATGTATTACTATATTTTTCCAAAATAAAACAACAACTTACATATTTATCTAAACTAACAAATTAATAATTTCTAAAATAATATTTTTTAACAATAATCTACATATATCTAACTTAACAATAATTTAAGCTTTAATATGACAAATTTATCTAACAATAATTTATCTAAAAATAATAACTAACTTAACAATAATTTATCTAAAAATAATAACTAACTTAACAATAATTTAAGCTTTAGTATGAAAAAATTATCTAACAATTATCTAACAAATTCTTACAAAAACCATTTATCTAACAATTTATCTAACAATGATCTAAAATTTAACTAACTTAACAATTATCTAACATATATCTAACAATTTCTCTAACGATTACCTAATTTTTAACTAAGTTAACAATTATCTAACAAATTTGAACAAAAACAACACAAATTTTGTATGACTTTTTTTATTTTCCGAAAATTAAAAAAATTATTGTTACCTGTTACACAGCAAACTCTCTCAAATCCTGATCTAATGAAACTTCAAACTTCTGAAATACTTTCTCAAAGTTTTCTCAAAATTTGCCTCAAAACCTCTCAAAATTTTGCAAAATCTCTCTCAAAATCATCAAAAGAATTCGGCAGAGGGAGAAGAGCGGTTCTGTGCTTAAATCGGCACAACTCTGGAATCACGGGTGCCTGCATAACTCCGGAATCAGGGATTCCGGAGTTATGCAGGCACCCGTGATTCCGGAGTTATGTCGATTGCGCAGATTCCGGAGTTACAACAGATTCTCTGATGCCGGGGTTATGCTGCTCTCCCTGATTCCGGAATGGCTAAAATGGTTAATTCCGTTCAAATTTTGCCATTTTGATATTTTATTAATTTATTTTGGTTAATTAAAAAAATTTCGGCCGACCAGGCAATCATACATCAAAATAAAATATTTGACCTAGATATATTAATTATCCCATATTTGGTTGGTAGGAGTCATTGCCTATTGTTTTGTTTAATTCAAGTAGGCATCTCAACGATAAATCGCTTTCGTTTCGTTTCGTGACAGAAGAAACAATTACGATCAAACAATTTTTTTTTTGTTTTAATAACGAAACGGTTAACGAAAATATATAGTTTCGTGATCGTTTGTTTCGTAGTTTCGTTTATGACTGTGTATTGTTAGAATTGTTTTGATTTTAGAAAAAAATGCTATGTTGAGAGAACGTGATGAGATGAGATGAATGATTGCTCGAATGAAAAGATAAATGATTTGATTCTGGTATATGATTAGAATCGTTCACCACTAGTTCCTGATTTGCTTTAGTGTGATTAGAGAGTAGATAGATGAAGAGAATGAGTTTGATCGTTTTATTTCGTTCCTATTGTTTTGATCTGGAGGAGGAACGGATTCATAATTTTCGTTAAAGAGCTTAAAATTCATGATTTTTTTCAAGTGGGGTTCAAAATGTGATGGATATTTAAAAAAAATCAAATTATAAATATATTTGAAGAGAAAAAACGGGTTCCATGTGATGCATATTTAAAAAATATCAAATTATAAATATATTTTAAGAGAAAAGGTTTCAATTATATGGTAATTTTTGAAAAAAAAAAATTTAGATGATTCAACTAGTTCATCACAAATCTTAGTGATTCGGCCGCTGATTTTGAACCCTAGAGTTTCAGACAAAGGTTAGTCTTAATGAAAGGTTCTTATTTGATTTCGTATATTATTATTCTTTTACTGTTATTTTCTGAACCGTTTAAATTTCATCTATAATTTTCTAATATAACATAAAACTGCTCCTAACAATTTATCTCATTCTTCCGTTAAAATAGAACGGTCGTATGCGAAAATAACAGTCCTGTTGTACGGGTTCATGGTGCAACATATTTATCGAAATTAAAGTTTGATTGTGATGAAATGCGTAGTATTTGAAATTTGTGGACACGAATACCAAAATAACACGACACAGATCAAAGGATTGAAATCGTTCATTATTTTGTAACATAATATCAAATTTCATTCTTTTTAGCAAATGACTAAGTAGTCTAATGACAATTAATTATAATTAATTTCAAAAAGTCGCGAATTCAAGCTTTCGTAAATACAAACGTGGGAGTTCTGTTAAGATGCATTCAATAGATAATGGGGGTTGACTCTGAATTTGCTGCTCGCTTAGATCGGATCGCTCATTTAATTTGAATGAATGTGATGTGATCCGAGAAAGCTGATTATTTGATATGTTAGAGTCGTTCGATAAGTTTTAAACAATTCAGATCTGAGTAAAGCAACAAATTCCATTCTGACGGGGATCAGGATTCAGGAACCCTCATATAAAAAAAAATGATACATTGTTTCTTGTAATAAATTTTTTTGTGGTAAAATTATCGTTGATTCGAGCACTTTTATTTCGTTTAATATTTATTATAAAATATGAACTCATGTCGGTAAATGAGTGATATATCACCGTATATATTAGGAATCAAATCCGTTGCTTGTATAATTCTTTCTTGTTCTCTGTTTCGATTTGGATCGTTCGAAACTTATCTAACGCTTGCTTTCAGAATCAAATCACAATCATTCGTTGCAATTAATCGATTCGTGACGGTTAGATTGAGACAAACAAGATACTGCTTGCCTCAAATATAAGAAGCAGATTCGGATCCATATATTAGACCTACGTTTCTTTTTTCATAAATTCAATCAAGTAATTTGGCACGAAGCATAGTTTATAATTTATTTTTGGAAGACTTGACGAGAGATGTGAAATAATAGCCCATCGGAAAAAGGACAATTTTTATTTTATCCAACTTGTTTCCACCGATTTTGGCATTTTGCATAGAGATGGAAACTAAAAACAAAAAAGACCCCAATTCCATGATAAATGAAAAAGACACTTGAACCATTCAAAGGAAAACTCTCGGATTCATATTTGATGGGGTATTCATAAGATAAAAAAATTGAATAATTTACGTAATTTCGAAATCCTTAAGTTCAAATTTTAAAGTTATATAAATTAATGTTATTTTACCTCATTAGATATTCCACCGAATTTGAAACTCTCATTTAACAATCCCACTAATTCGCATGATGTGAACTAGGAAAAAAAACTTGATTCCATCACTACCAATGTCTTTCTCATATAAAAAACAATTTTGTCATTATTTATGCCTTTTGAAAAAAAAAAATTCTGCAAAAAATATCCGAAAAATAAAAAAAATCTGAAAAATAAAAAATGTTTCACAATGAAAACACTGTTCAGTGGCACTGTAAATTCTACGGTGCCAAACCATCGCACAATAAGACTCGTTAGATTCCCTCCGGCATGGCCTCGTTATTAACTTATTATCGTCATACCAAGTTCAGCAAAATATTTGCAATTCTTTCAATAAAAAATATAGAACAAATCTGTACCCTTAGTTATAACATTTTTAAGTCGGTAGAAGTCTGAAAAAAAAAGAGTCGTTAAATAGATAAGTAGTTTATGTTGTCATTGATACTAACATAAAATGCAGATTAATAATTATATTGAACAATCTATTTTGTAAAAAAAAAAAATAGTTTTTACAATAAATTTAATGTTCATGAAATCACTAATACAGATCATTATGAATTGCAGAAAAATCTATATAACAAGTCAATAGCCAGCATACTATTTTATTAATGTGCATTATAACAGATTTTTATTGGTAAAAAAAATTAATATTTTGTACAAAAAAGAGAGGTGGGATTTTTACATATAGGAAGAACCGTACACTTTATACATTTTTTTATAAGTTGAAGTTTTTTTTTTACATTTCTCTGCAGTAAAATGGAAAGTTTGCTAAAGAAACCGTAAAAACTATACCATTCATTCTAAATATCTAAAGATTTCGCCACCTTTTCTTTTCTACAAATAGTCAATGTTTTTCTGTTACTAAAAAATGTGCATTTGACTTGATCTCTCTCTTCGCGAATGTCTTTTTAAATAATTATTATTTCGCATGATTTAAAATTAGCAAAATATTTAAATCACGAAAAAAATATTTAAAATATTTAAAATTGGCAAAATATTTAAATCACGAAAAAAATATTTAAAATATTTAAAATATTTAAAATATTTAAAATTAGCAAAATATTTAAATTAGCAAAATATTTAAATCACGAAAAAAAGTTCCGTAGGTAACAAAATATACAAACTATCCTTGGCATTTGCTTCGACCTGACAATAACATCCGGTCTGATCTAGAAAGCATAATGTTGAAAATTTGATCCGATAATTAATAAGTTAATAAATATGCTCTTCTCATCTCATAATCTCATATTCTCATCTCATCTCTACAGTAAAAAGTTTCTATATTTTGTCTGCACTGAGAAATCAAATGATGCGACGTAAAATAAAGAGTTTTGAATGCCTATAACTGCTTTCTTAAAGAGGTCTATAACTCAGCATATCCACATCAAATAGACAAATTAATAGCTACATTGACTGACATGAAATATGGAAATTGATTTGATGGCACTGATACTGATATGATTTGTTCAGTTGGCCAACAGCTGTCTATGCGCGTATATAATAATACAAACTTGTCTAAACAACCATTTATCATAATTTATTCAACAATTTGTTGTCAAATTAATGATTTCATATCTGCTATTTGGTCAGTTGTCTTTATTTATTCTCTTCTGTTTAAACTTCTATATACGCAATGGAAAATGTTACTGTGTATTGCCAAAATAATAGTTACCAGTTACCAAAATTACCACTCGTGTAAATCTGCACAATATTTGCATGTGCATACATCAGCATATTTGCAGCTTCTTTTTAAATTTATGTCTTTTGCTCAGCACTCGACAATGTTTTTGTAATGCCAATACATACATCAGCATATAGTTTGTATTCTTTTGTTCGTCTCTTGCTTTTATTGGTTCGTACAGTAATAATTGGGAAAAAGTACGAGTTTGGCAGTTTAACTTAGATCCCCTACATCTACAATAGTATACATGTTAATAATATCAGATTAATCGTTCCTTAACACCGTTAGTATATACATAGAGGTTCCTGATTTGTTAGGTTGTTTGCAAGTTCTTTCTACGTTGGAGAGGATCCGGAATGATTTGCGAAATCATCGCTCATCAGAGATCCAAATCAGACAAAGCTGTACAACACCAGTGCTTCCTCAAATCTCAGAACCAAAGAGAACAGAACAGGAACCCTACATCATATCATATATTATCATATATCCTTTTAACTTTTCTCTTTTCAATCTATCTATATATTTCGCTTTTGTGCTGAATCGGCGGGAAATCAACTTTTGTAAAGAGAAAGAGAGGTGTGGCTGGTGGGGCCCTTGTCAGTCACGCCTCTTACTGTTTTCTTTCTACTGTGGGCCCACATGCAGGCTCAGGTATGGTCCAGTTTTTGCTTTTGTGGATTTTCCTTTTTTTACCATTTCAATTGAAAAATGAGGAATCAACAGTTTGTGTTGCTTTTTGTAGAGTTTGCTACACATGAAATGGAATAAATCCAAACTAGTGACTGTGAATGTGCTGCCATCCGTTATGGATTGATGGAATTATTTATTTATTTTTGTAATCACTTCTCTAGTTCATCATGACACATACAATTAATATAGTATAATTTTGGAGTCAGTTCTACCAGGATTAGTTACCATTTTGGTGATATGTCTGATTTGTTTTAAATTTAATTTAGTTAATTTATTTTTTTAATGTAGATGTACTCTATGGTTAAACTCATGAGCAACATCAAAACATTAGGTCCGTTTGGTTTCTTCCTATCTGTCATTGTGCATCTGTCATTGTGCAGATAGAAAAACAAAAAACAAAAATAAAAAAACTGAATTTTTATTTTATAAGTGAGACTGAATTTTAGCAATGACACAAGAACTTGGTTTTGGGAAAATTTGGAAAAACAAAATATTTAAACATTTAACAAAAATATATAGCAATTTGTCAATTAGTAACTTTTCTCAATCAGTAGTTGCGAACCAGTGTGTTTTATTATGTAAATTTAATACGCACCACGTGGGACTGAGAGGCTACGACAAAGCAGCAGAGGAGCACAGAGGTCAGAAGAATCTAAGAGCAACGAGACATGACGCTGTCTTTAACGCTTTTCCTTTCTGCGTCGCTGATACAACGTTACATGATCCTCTCCATTGGATCGGACGATGCAATCCATCTTCATCCGTACGATCTTACACTGTACAACTGAACGGTGATCAGAGATAGCACTGGTAACTGTTTAACGAGGAAGTACTGTATGCTGTATGTAGGCTTCGGCTTTTAGTACGGGGAAACGATAAAAGTAGCAGTGTTAGGTTCCTTGCTCCGTTTAGTTTTACACGTGTTTCGATCCGGTGTTTTGCTGGTTTTTTCTTTTGATTTATTAGCCGTAGATTACAACACATGTTACACATCCACAAATAAATATAAAATAAATTCGATTTTTTTAAATTAATTTCTGTCTGAACTTGAACTCGCATTTCTCACTAACATTTTGTGTTTTAACACTTTACTAGATAAAACTTGACATGAATATCATACATTTGCCGAAGTTTTTTTATTAACAAAAAAAACAAAAAAAAACACGAAACTGGTAAAAATGTTCGAGTTACTTTCATCACGTCGAGTTTGTTTTGCGATCGGAGAAATGAGCAATTCAAAATTGAATCCGACGTTAACATGACTGAAAATACTAATTAAGATATAAGTTCAAGTTGGAGTTAAATTTGAGATTTATGTTCCTCCAATAGCAAATCAAACTCAATGTGGTGGAAGTAGACTCGGATATCTACAACTCGATGATTTGCGGCGATACAAAAAAGCAAGTTACAGTCCCGACGAGTGCAGTTGAATTTGTTACAAAAACTTACTTAAATACAATCCAACTCATTAATTAAAATATTAATATTTTAATTCAAAACAACGACGTCTTCTCTCTGCAACAATCGAGAATTAATTTGGAATCTATGATTCCGGAGTTATTTCGGAATCAGAGATTTTGGAGTAACTCCGGAATCACAAACTCTGAAATTGCTAGTTTGGTGATTTTTATCTGAATTTTACCAGTTTTGTGTTTTTTTTATTTGTTTTTGTTTATAAAAAAACTTGGGGTACATTTGTAGTTATTAGTTGCTACAACTCTATCATCATACTATCAATCACAAACTTCGAAGAGTGTTCTGTGAAATCAAGAAATAAGAAATAACAACGTAAGAAAGTAAAATTTCGGAATTTCGGAAAGTAAAATAGATATTGTTGTAATTGCTATTTTAGAAAATAAAATCAAACATATCTCTACAATTGTTCTCTGATTCTTTTGTCTTCACTTCTTTCTTGGTAGTACTAAATTTTTTTATTCCTGAGTTAGTCATCAGGTTATGTTTATTTCATGGAGATTGATAAAAATTTGAGAAACACAACAAACAATGTAAGTGAATTATTTTTTATTAATCTTGGTGATCATCTTTTGAAATAGTCAAATTTTGTCAAAAGAATTTAGAAATTTATTTGAATCGAAAATAATAGTTAAGGATTATAAATAGATTTTTTCTAAATAAAATAAAATCACTTATAATTAATTATATCGAAAGAAAAAATGTGTCAATGACCCTCGTTTAAACGTACAGTTGGCAGAGTATGCTCGGCAGTCTTTCAATTTCTAGTGCATTAAGCGTGCGTTTGTATCATGTCATGATTAGTGTAAAAATAGTGCTATCTAGATTAGTGGTTGAAATAGTGGTTACTTTTTGCTATCTAGGTTAGTGCAAAAATAGTGCTAATTTTGTGCTATCTAGGTTAGTGAAAATGTTGTTTGGATTGCACATTTGGAGTAGTGATAGTGAGTTAATAAATAATAAATTATTTTAGTTTTTTAACGATAATAATAATAATAAAATAATAAAATATTGATATCAATTTATTAAATATAATAATACAATAATAATAAATGATAATAATAATAAAATAATGATAATTACAATAATAATAATAAAATAATAAAATAATGATAATTACAACAATAAGAATAAAATAATAATAATAAAATAATAAAATAATAATGACAATAATAATAATAATAAAATAATTACAGTTAAAATAATCATAATAAAAATAAAATAATAATGACAATTATAATAATAATAAAATAATGATAATTACAATAATAATAAAATAATAATAATAACAATTATAATAATACTAATAAAATAATAATGACAATTATAATAATAATAAAATAATGATAATTACAATAATAATAAAATAATAATAATAACAATTATAATAATACTAATAAAATAATAATGACAATTAAAATAATAATAATAATAATTATAATAATTATTATTATAATAAAATAATTATAATTAAAATAATAATAATGAAAATTATAATAATACTAATAAAATAATAATGACGATAATAATAATAATAATAATAATAATAATAATAAATAATATTAATGACAATTATAATAATAATAATAAAATAATGATAATTACAATAATAATAATAAAAATAATAATAATGAAATTATATTAATACTAAGAAAATAATAATAATAAAACAATGACAATTAAAATAATATTAATGACAATTATAATAATAATACAATAATGATAATTACAATAATAATAATAATAAAATAATAATAATGACAATTATAATAATACTAATAAAATAATAATGACAATAATAAAAAAACAATAATAAAATAATGACTATTAAAATAATAATAATAATAATAATAAAATAATAATAATGACAATTATAATAATAAAAAAATAATGATAATTACAATAATATTAAAAGAAATAATAATAATGACAATTATAATAATACTAATAAAATAACAATGACAATAATAATAATAATAAAATAATGACAATTAAAATAATAATAATAATATCAAGATGATGATTACAATATAATAAAATAATAATTTTGCTAACCATGACATGTGCTAATTTGCTAATCCTACCATTTTGTTGGATTAGCAAAATAGCACTAACCAACACTACTCACAACTTACTAAATCATGTTTGGATCACATTTTTGTGTGGATAGCAATCCTTATCCATGGTTAATGCTATTTTTAGTGATCCAAACACGCCCTAAATCAATTTAATTAATGCCAATAGGAAAAACCATTATTTTAAGATGTGTTCCATACTTTCAGGTTACTGCATGTCAGCATGTGGGATCCGAATCTACTGCTAGTATTTGAGATTGTATTTGCTTAGATCTCATCGTCATGAATCGATCGATCGCCACGAACGATTGTGATTTGATTTAGTAACATATGTTTTAGTCATTAGATTAATTTTGAACGATCAAGATCAAAACAAACAGGGATGGAGAAAAAAATATACAGCAGATTTGGTTCCCAGCATGTGTGACATTTCTTTTGTATTTTGTGATTTCAATGTGTAGCTTGTCTTCTTGAAGAGATTTGACTATTGAAGTGATCGCACACTAGCATATCCAATTTGTAAACCTATGCTTTGTCTCCTATGATTTTTTTCTCCAGAAAGTAAAACAAGCAAAAAGTAAATACCTCATAAAAAAGTTAGATTGTCAAATTAATTTCATCGGTCATGTTATTTTGTCTCCTATTGAAATGAATTATTTTAATAATATTGACAATAATATTTCAAATCACTTGATAAAAAAATTAAAAAATAGAGAAAAATTTATAAACACATTCATAAATTTATAGATTAATTGCAAATTACATCAAATTAAAAATAAGTAATATTTAAGTTCAAATATGCGCTTATTATAATTGTTTTTTTTATCAATCTATTTAAAATACAATAGTAAAAAAATGTCAAAATAACCATTATCAAGGATCATTCCCCTTATTTAAATTAGAAATTATTGGTTGGGTATTAAAGCCCCAATAATTCCTCTTATTTAAATAGACATCTCTCCATATTGTTAATATGGGTTACCAATCAAAGATGACATTTTTATTTTTCATTTTGTATTCATAGTGGACAAAGAAAACAAGGTACAGTAGAGTAGACAGACTTCTGACACCTGAAGCAAACAAATTTGAAAATTGGTTTATATGTGAAGTATAGTACTCTCGTTTCAGAGAGCTCATGGTCTCAGGTCCCAACCTAGTGCTTGTTTAGGCTGACTGGTTCAGTGTTCTTTTTTTTTTTTTTTAAATTAGAGTTTATGGTCCGGAGTTGTGATTATTCTAAATTATTAGTGATTATTGTATTTATTCTTGCTTAATTTAATTTTTAGGAATAATCTATTTATGAAATTAGAATTAAGTAAAGCAATAAGTTAATGTCATATTATTATTTAACGCATAGTACATGTATAACAAAAAAACCGAACAATTAATACAGTACATAACTTAATATTAGTAAGATAACTTTTCAAGTTATTTCAACTCATTTCAATATAATCTATATTAATTTTTTTATTAGATATCAACCGTGAAAAAAAAGCCATTGATAGTTTATTTCAAGAAACAAAAAATACTTCAAGCTCTCAATGTAACTAAATTAAACAGGTAATTTCTAAATGTAATAGAAAATTTCACTTGTCTTTTTTTGAACTTCATTTTAAAAAAATTGTTGCTTAATTAGCATGTAGTATTTTTGTTAAAAAATTTAGACCATTATATATCTCAAGCTTTAATGTGAAAGCGTGTGCAATTCAATCAAAATCTTAGCAACTCAGCAATCTAATATCACAACACGACACATGTCAATTATATAGCAGGAAAGATTAAGTAGAAAAAGAGAGAGTGAGAGATAGAGAGTAAGGTTTGTAGACCGTTGTTACCCTTAAAAAGAGTAATTTAAGCAATTCAATATACTTTCAGGGACCAACTTGCAATTTTACCAAATCTATTACAAATTATGAACTAACAATTTCTAAACACAAAAATTGAAAACTTAAATAACAAGAAAGAGTTTAGAGGTTGCAAACAAAGATTCGGCACGGGTGACACCAAGATTTTTAACGGAGTTCGGATATTGACGATCCTACTCTCCGGGACTTCCAACCCCCCGACTTGGTAATATGGTTGAGCCGATTTACTATCACACGAAAGTCTTTTACAATCTTGAACCTTGCACTCTTACACACAAAGGTTGAGACACAAGGCCAAAGTAAGAATAACCGAATAGATGACTTAATGATGAGAATAGAACTTTCAATCTCTCACAATGGTTATACTAACTTTAGATCAAGAGATTGAGTCAAATAAAAATGATTGATTTAGCAAGGAGTGTGAGAGTTCTTTCAATGGGGGCTCAAAGGTTAGGTTTTGATATTGAATAGAATTGATTAACTTGGGAAAGGGGAAGAGTCTCTATTTATACCTCCTCACAATATTCTATTCAATTTTCTGGGTTAAAACGTTATACAACGTTCTGTACCGTTGTACAACATTTTGGCAAAAATATCTCACATCCAGCTGTAATAAATATGACCGTTTTAATTTGCATTGGAGAAGTACAACGTTATACAACGTTGAGAAACGTTATATAACGATGGATAACGTTGTACAACTTTACTCATCGTTATATAACGTTCTGATCAATTTTTCAAATTACAGGCATATGTCCAGAGCATTATATAACGTTACTGAACGTTATATAATGTTTCAGATCTTTTCCTTGTTATTTTGCATATTTTTTACTCAATCTCATGATTTAAAATAAACATAAGCACTTATTGTGATACCCTACTATTTAAGTAATCTTGATGTCTTGAATCTTAGAATTTCCTTTAACTCCTTGCTTCTTGTATATTCATTTCCTTGAGTTTAAAGAAGCACCTAAACAAACACATCTCACAAGATAATTGTTAAATTCAAGTAGTTTTGCAAATCGACAAATACGAGACATTGCTAAGTATAACAATCTCCCCCTTTTGACGATTTGCAAAACTATAGACCGTGTGGGCAAGCGAGAGATATGTAATAGCAAGTAACTTGAATTTTGCCCTATGATTCAAATTTTTCTCCTCCTTTTTGGAAATCGACAAAAGGGAACCAAGTTAGAAATTAGAGCTCCCCCTTATTGTATGCATATGAAAGGAGGTTGAGCAATGTCGAGGCTCCCCCTCAACGTATGGGAATGTGTACATCAACGAATAGCATGAAAGTATGTTTAGGCAAATATTTGGGCACATTTTTCAGTATTCTTTTAATGATAGTGACAATGTAATTTGTGCGTGTGTGTATGTCCTTTTCTCAATTTTGGCATTCTCAATCAATTCACCACATATGAAACAAACAAATAAATATGTCCAAAAGATAAAATAAGATAGTCAAATTTAAGCACAAATGTTAACGTGGCATCATGCCAAGCTACAAGTCATAGAGATATAACACACATAAGTTTAGATATAATGTCTAGATAAGCACCCTACGCAAACAACACACATAAGTTTTTGAGACAGAGTAAAAAAAAATCACTAAGCGCTCGGATCGATATCCATCGTGGCTCCTCCCGAGGGTCCCGCATCGTCATCACCTCCGAACTTCTTCACCCAACGCACCGCAAGTGAGTGCGCATCCACATAGGTCGCATTCACTCTTTGCTCAACAAAGGCACTATGATTGAGTAACCCTTGAATGCGAGTCGCAAGTTCACTATTTTGTTGCGAGAGAGCACTTTGGTTCTTAGCAATAACCATTTGTTGAGAATGAATCTCAACTTGCTTATCCATGATTGATTTGTTTTGTGCCTCTAAGCGGTCAAAACGCTCCATAGTGGATTGCACAAACTCGTTGAAATTTTGAGGAATTGGATATGGTTGAGGGTGTGCATCACCGGGAGCTTGTCCGGGTGGAGGAAGGTTTGGATCAACATATTGGTTTGGTGTGGCATTGGTATGCTTGATCCAATCATTCTTCGATTGGTGAGTTGGGTAAAGTTTGGTCTCGTCTTTCATCCACCCAATGGTCTCCATGGTGTGCCAAAGGTTTTGAGGTCGGGTGCATGGTTCATTTGGTTGGGTTTGCATGCTTAAGTTCGAGCGGATCAATCCCTTGAGATTTCATGAGACGAAGAATCACATGGCTATAGGGAAAAGTCCCAATGTTGGAGTTTTTGCATGCCTTCATGTGAGAAATGATGACAAAAGGAATATCAAAGTTACGGTCCAAGGAGATAAGGTGGCGAAGGAAGAAAATGTTATTATATTGGACGTTTGTCTTGATATCGGCCTTTGGAATGAGAATGTTGTTGACAAATAGAAAGGCAAGACGGTGTAATGCGGGAAGGCAAGTGGAGTAAAAGTCTTCGTATGGGTCCTTATTGAACCATGCACGGTACTGGACATAGGATTCTTCGGGTGGTTTAGGCCAAGCACCATGTTTGACATAGATTTCCTCAAGATCTTGGGTATTGGGCAAGTTCAAAGCATGGGCAATTGTCTCTAGGGTTATTGAAATGGTTTTACCCCCTATGTAAGAGTTATAACCAAAGTTGGATTGGAGGGGTACCATGTTGGCATAGAAGGCTTTGACAATTGTAGCATGGTAAGGTTCATCACACTCAATCAATGGTTTCATACCCCAATGGTTCACATAAGTCTCAATTTTATTCCTTTCCCATTGAGGCAACCCCCCAAGCCTCTTATAATAGAAACATTCGGCTACTTTACGGTCACCGTAAGCCTCGAATGTGGTAAAAGCTTCATGATCACGGAATAGAAATGTGTTACCTTCAATTTTGTCCACACAAAAGACGGAGGGATCGTGAACCGATGGCGGAGGATTACGAGGCGGGCGAGGTTCCGGAATCTCTATTTCAAGATCGGCGGCCGTGTTGACAGCGGATGAAGTTGAAGCGGGGGCCATCTTCTTCCTCTTGGGTATGGCTTTCCTCAACATGATTTTTGATTCTAGGGTTTTTGAAAATAGGGGTTTGGTTTGAGAGAGAGAGTAATAGAGAAGTGGAGCGATTTGAGAGGGGAGAGATTGAGAGAGGTGAGATAGTGTTTTTGATGAGGTTGAGAGATGAATTGGGTAGAGGGATAGAAGGTTGAGTGAGAGAGAGAGAGATAGGATCGAATTAGAGGAAATGAAGAGAATAGGAGAGGTTTAAGTCTTGGAGAAGAAGGAAATGAGAGAAGGAAGAGGCGCTTTTGGTTTTGCAGAAATTTCCAGAACCGTTACACAACGCTCTACAACGTTGTGCAACGTTTCATCGAATAGGTTCTGGCCGCAGGATTTGGAGAGAGAAAGTATTTCTGCTCTAGATTGTTAATACGTTATATAACGTTCCGAAGCGTTACACAACGTTGTGATCAGTTCGTTATATAACGTTGACTTCAGTTGTGTAACGTTTCTGAAAATTTCGCTGGCAAATTTTAGACATATAGAAACGTTATGGAGAAAATTACAACGCTTGATTTTCACAAAACGTTATGCAACGTTAGAAAGCGTTATGTAACGTTCTGATCTCTTTCTTCAGGATTTGAGTTAGAAGCGTTGTATAACGGTTTATGGCGTTGTGTAACGTTGTCAAAAATTTCTCTGCCACATTTTGGAAATTGAGAAACGTTGTGAGGAATTTTATAACATTTTATTTAGAGAAACGTTGTATGACGGTTCTAATCGTTACAGAACGTTCTGATCTCGAATTGGTATTACATCGTTATGTAACGTTTTTGAACGTTATGTAACGTTTTGAAAAAATTCTCTGCCAATTTTGAGAGATGAGGAATCGTTGTGGACAATAGTGCAACGCTTGATATTTGCTCATAGCATTGTGTAATGCTTCACAACGTTGTATAACGTTGTGTGAGTTTTCTTGAATTTTACAGATTTGAAGTGAGGAGAATTTGTATGTCTCTAATGACTTGGAAGCTATACGTTATACACGATTTGACACCTAATTTTACTCACTCATTTCTAACATTCCTAATTTGAATCTAAGTTCGCAATGTTGTTGTGTATTCAAAGGCTTAGTAAAAATGTCGGCAATTTGGTTTGTAGTGTCGATGTGAATTAACTCAATATCGCCTTTCTCAATATGATCACGAATAAAATGATGACGTATATCTATGTGCTTTGTCCTAGAATGAAATACCGGGTTCTTAGACATTAAAATGTCACTTGTGTTGTCACACATGATTGGTACTTTGCGGAAGCGTTGGTTATAATCAATTAAGGTATGCATCATTCATAGGATTTGTGTGCAACAACTGCCGGCCGCAACATATTCCGCCTCCGCGGTTGAAAGGGCCACGGAGGTTTGTTTGCGGCTTGACCATGATACAAGCGATCCGCCAAGGAATTGGCACGTCCCGCTTGTGCTTTTCCGATCCATGCGGTCTCCCGCAAAATCGGCGTCGGTATATCCTATGAGATTAAGTTCAGATTGTTTACCATACCAAAGACCTAAGTTTATGGTTCCTTTAACATATTTGAGGATTCTTTTAACGGCTATACCGTGAGACTCTTTAGGGTTGGCTTGAAAACGTGCACATAAACATACGACATACATTATATCCGGCCTACTAGCCGTTAAGTAAAGTAAGCTACCTATCATAGCTCGGTATTGCGAGATATCCATCTTTTGTCCACTTTCATCCGAGTCGATATTGACATTAGTAGCCATCGGAGTTTTGCTCGATTTACACTCGTCTACGCCGAATTTCTTGATCAACTCCTTGGCGTATTTCGTTTGACTCACAAAAGTTCCTTCCGTTGTTTGTTTGATTTGAAGTCCCAAGAAAAATGTGAGTTCACCCATCATGCTCATCTCAAATTCACTACTCATCAAAGAAGAAAATTCTTGGGCAAGTGCCGCATTAGTTGAACAAAAAATTATATCATCTACATAGATTTGGACCAATAATAGATCATTGCCTTTATTCTTTGTAAACAAGGTTGTGTCATTTTTACCTCTAGTGAACTTATTTGTAATTAAAAAGGAGCTAAGTCTACCGTACCAAGCTCTAGGAGCTTGTTTGAGGCCATACAATGCTTTGTCAAGTTTGTATACATGATTTGGCAATGTTGGATCAATAAAACCGATTGGTTGTTGGACATACACTTCCTCTTCTATGAATCCATTCAAAAAGGCACTTTTAACGTCCATTTGGTATAGAATGAATCCTTTGTAAAAGGCATATGCTAAAAGCATTCGAATAGATTCAAGTCGAGCAACGGGGGCAAATGTCTCATCATAATCTAACCCTTCTCTTTGCCTATACCCTTGTGCAACTAATCTAGCTTTATTTCTTACAATGTTACCTTCTTGGTCCTTTTTATTTCTAAATACCCATTTAGTACCTAAAATGCTCCTATTCTTTGGCTTAGGTACAAGTTTCCAAACCTTGTTTCTTTCAAATTGATTAAGTTCTTCTTGCATGCC
Source organism: Eleocharis quinqueflora (assembly GCA_964058865.1). Classification (NCBI taxonomy): domain Eukaryota; kingdom Viridiplantae; phylum Streptophyta; class Magnoliopsida; order Poales; family Cyperaceae; genus Eleocharis; species Eleocharis quinqueflora. Next base: position 25,465 of record CAXKVX010000349.1, read on the forward strand.
AATGATCCAATCAGGATCCATGTTAGCTTCCTCAAATTTGTTTGGTTCAATTTGAGACACAAAAGCACAATGAGCAATAGTAAGATTAACATTTGACCTAGTTCTAACACCCTCCGTTGGATCACCTATAATATTAGAAAGAGGGTGTGAAGGCACTTCCCTTAATTCTCGAGAAGGTTGAGCATTTGTTTGTGATGACAAGTTATCCTCTTGAGATATGTCATCATTCAAAGCATTTTCTCCATCATTCACTTGTTGTGGAGTTTCTTGATCTATTGTGTTTCGTTCAATTTCAATTCCCCTTCTTTCCAACCTTTCATTGTTTGTGTTTTGTCCTTCATCTTCAAAACCTAAATCAATAATGCTACCATTCTCGGCCCGAGCATTAGTATTTTCATTAAATTTTACATGAATTGATTCCATGATAGTATTGTGCAATGGAATATATATCCTATAAGCTTTACTAGTCATAGAGTATCCAACACATATTCCTTCAATTGATTTTGGATCAAATTTGCTTGTTCTAGGTGATTGATCAAGGATGAAGCATTTTGAACCGAAAGCCTTAAAATATGATATGTTTGGTTTGTGATCCATCCATAGCTCATAGGGTGTTTTTAGAAGAATTGGTCTAACACCAACCCGATTTATTACATAACAGGCGGTGTTTACCGCTTCGGCCCATAAACATTTTGGTACCGGAGAGTCATTTAACATTGTTCTTGCTAATTCTTGTAAGGTTCGGTTTTTCCTTTCTACTACCCCATTTTGTTGAGGCGTTCGAGGTGCCGAGTATTCATGTATATACCCTCTTTGGGAACATAGTTCTTCAAATTGTGCATTTTCAAATTCCCCTCCATGATCACTCCTAATTTTATTAATTGTCAACCCTTTTTCATTTTCAACCCGGTTGCAAAATTCAACAAATCGTTCAAAGGTTTCGTTTTTGTGACCTAAAAATAGAACCCAAGTAAATCGGCTAAAATCATCAACAATTACACATACGTACCTCTTTTTACCAAGACTAAGCGTATTTATTGGTCCAAAGAGATCAATATGAATTAGTTCTAAGGGTTGCTTGGTAGATACCATGTCTTTGAGTTTAAAACTTGACTTTACTTGTTTACTTTGACGCATGCATCACATACATTGTCCAATTCAAACTTGTTCAAGGGCAAACCTCTCACCAAGTCAAGCTTAATCACATTCTTGATGGAATCGACACCTAAATGAGCTAATCTTCTATGCCAAAGCCAAGATTGGTTAGTTATAGCACTTAAGCATATTTCGCCTTTATCAAAATGATTTAGATATAGGTAGTAAACATTGTTTTGTCTTACACCTTCATATATTACCTTATTGGTCTCACAATTTATTAGGTGACAAGCTTTGGAATCGAAATTTACAAGATAACCGGCATCACATAGTTGGCTTATACTTAGTAAATTATAGTTTAAACCGTCAACTAAGTAGACATTAGAAATGGTTAGGTGTTGGTTTCCAACCGAACCTATACCTATGATCTTACTTTTTCTTTGATTACTACCAAAAGTAACGGAACCACCATCTAGTGATTTTAATGTGACAAAATTAGAACTAGAGCCGGTCATGTGGTGTGAGCATCCACTATCAATGATCCAAACATTCTCTTTATGAGAAGACATCATGCAAACCTACAATATTACATATTAGTAATTAAGAAATACTAATAATGTAATTTGTCTTAATCTCCCCCATTGGTTAATAACAAGTTTGAATCGTGGGGAGTTCTTACATATACGTTCTTACATCTTGACTTTAGGAACCCAAACAACATTTTTCATGTTGCTACCTTTCTTAAACTTGCACTCCAAGGATATGTGTCCATTAGCACAACAATAATTACAAGTGGCTCGTGTCGCGGGATTTACGTTTGCTTTAACAAAACGATGGTTAAAGTCAATTTTTAATTTTTGAGCTTGATTCTTAGGTTGATTTGAGTATTTAAATTTGGATTCTTGAATATTTGTTTCGTTTGTGTGTTGGAAACCAACTCTTGACTTCTCATCACATTGAGAGCCATATTGAGCAAGATTTTTACCTTTAACTTCATATCTCCAATCGGTCGATTCTCTATGGTAAACATTGTTGGACCAAGATGGATTCAAATACTTTCGTGTTGGTTTATTCTTGGCATAATTACCATTTGAGAAACCGTACCTAAAAGCGTGATTTGGTGCATTTCTAGAGTTTTGTTGGCTTACTTTCTTGCTCATTTGCTTTGGAGTTTGGTTTCCTTTTCCTTTAGGGTTTTTAGAGTAGTTGAATTTAGAAGAGTTTGAGTTCTTCTTAAATCCTATACCCGACTTATCATTAGGTTTTTGTCCCTCATAAAGCTTGCTTAAGTCCATCCTAGTGTCACTCTTAAATACACTAGTAGACTTTAAAAACCCATTCTCGACTTCCAACCGTTCTTTATCAATTTTTAATTTTTCAATTATTTTTATATGTTCATTACAATCTTTTATCTTTACCTCAAATTCGTCTACCTTAGATTCAAGCTCAAGTAATTTATTGGTTAATTCACCAATGGTACCATCTCTCGTCATTAAGGCATGATTGTTCTCAATAAGAAGTTTGTTTAACCTAATAATTTCAAGTTTCAATAAGCTCTCATTAGTTGAAGTGCTCAAATCATTTAGCGGATGCTCATCATCATCCGATTCATCATCGGATGCAAGCCCTAGACAAAATTTGACCTTTATTGGTTGTGATTCTAGATATACCTTTGCCTCCCCTTGGGAGGTTTGAGAACACGTCACATCCTCCTTGTCCTTTGAGAGGAATGAAGAGGCTTCTTCCTTCTTCATTTTCATGCTTGTCACACACTCCTCTTCGCTTGAGAGTTTATCCTTCTTGTTTTCCCCCAACCCGAACTTGCGGAGTAGTTCAATGACCCGGATCGGTCACCTTGTTCTTAGAGATGATTGAATCCAATACGGCATGCGCATTTGGCTCCTTGTCCCCCACTCCATCATCTTCCTCATCGACTATTGTCATGAGAGCAAAGGGACTTTGAACTTCATTGTTACCTTCCATCACACACTCATCTCCTTCACCGTCGCCTTCATCCCAAGCGTCGGCTTGCATGGCCTTGGGGTTTCTTTTGATTTGACCCCCATCTCTTCTAGGGTTGCCTATTTGATCTTGCCTATTACCCGCATCTTGTCTCAAGTGAGGGTATATCTTGTAGCACGAGTGAATGGAATGCCCTTCTCTTTCACACATGAGACAAATAATCTTCTTTCCTTCCTCTTCACGCTTTGTGTTAAGTCTCTTTTCATAAGCAAAGAGACCTTGTAGCATTTTGGTTAGAGCGGGATAATCTTTGTTTTGGTCCGTACCAAAGCTTTGGAAAGGTGTGTCATTCGAGGTACGATAGTTTGAGGAGGAGGCATTGTTGTAGGGTTTGTGATTTTGGGCGGCAAATGCGATGGTTTTATGGCCTTGTTCTTCTCCAAGTTGTCGGAGGGTCTCTTCGAATGTTTTGAGAAAGGCATACACTTCCTCCGGTGTGTATGACACCTCACTAGCATGATGCAAGGCTTGGAGTGAGCTAGCATAGGCCTCCCATCTTGGTCGTCTCATCATGATGTTGATGAGTTTGCTCGTAATCTTATCGGAGTCCAAAGGATTACCTACTTCAATGAAATTATTAGTCAAGAGAGTCATACGAGTGAACATATCCTCAATAGATTCTCTATCCTCTATTTTAAAGTTTTCAAACATTGTTGTTAACCCGGCTCCCCTAGACCGTTTTAACAAAGCATTTCCTTCATATTTACGAAGTAATGCTTGCCACATGTCATGTGCATTTGTGGCTTCACCGAATATTGGAGCAATTGATTCATGCACATGGGCAAGAATGGCATTCACGGCTAGATCATTTTGTCTTTTGCTCACTTGTGATTCACTAGTCAATTTATTAGTTGCAGTATCGATTGATGGTACAAACCGAACATTTACGACATCTAGAATTTCACCAACACTCAAGTAGTTGGTCATACATATCTTCCAATAGGCGAAATTTTTACAATTTTGCCCTAAGATGGAAGGTTGGGTAGCTTGCAACTTGGTTGCCATTTAAGTTGGATCTTTACTTCTAACTAACGTTTACTCTAATTAGCAAGTTCAACTCGCTCTGATACCACTTTGTAGACCGTTGTTACCCTTAAAAAGAGTAATTTAAGCAATTCAATATACTTCCAGGGACCAACTTGCAATTTTACCAAATCTATTACAAATTATGAACTAACAATTTCTAAACACAAAAATTGAAAACTTAAATAACAAGAAAGAGTTTAGAGGTTGCAAATAAAGATTCGGCACGGGTGACACCAAGATTTTTAACGGAGTTCGGATATTGACGATCCTACTCTCCGGGACTCCCAACCCCCCGACTTGGTAATAGGGTTGAGCCGATTTACTATCACACGAAAGTCTTTTACAATCTTGAACCTTGCACTCTTACACACAAAGGTTGAGACACAAGGCCAAAGTAAGAATAACCGAATAGATGACTTAATGATGAGAATAGAACTTTCAATCTCTCACAATGGTTATACTAACTTTAGATCAAGAGATTGAGTCAAATAAAAATGATTGATTTAGCAAGAAGTGTGAGAGTTCTTTCAATGGGGGCTCAAAGGTTAGGTTTTGATATTGAATAGAATTGATTAACTTGGGAAATGGGAAGAGTCTCTATTTATACCTCCTCACAATATTCTATTCAATTTTCTGGGTTAAAACGTTATACAACGTTCTGTACCGTTATATAACGTTTTAATGGGGAAAAAAGGGGGAAAAATCTAGTTTTCTCAACTCAATATAAAAGAAACTTTATCTGCCATATGTTTCAACTGTTCTAAATCATTCAAAAACATCTCTAGCAGTCACCATTGTTGAGTTTTGAGAAACCTTGCAAAAACTCGATTTCTTTGATCCAAAATTATTCTAAACTCTTGTGAGACTTGAGAGATTAGATTCATTCTTTGTTTTCTACTTTGGTCTTTGTGCTACTTGTTCCTTTGGCTTGGTTCGCTACCTTTGTGTGTAAAGATGTCAAGTTCAAGCTTGTAAGAGATACTTTGGTGTTAGTGCATCGGCTCTATCCTATTATCGCGTCGGGGGTTGAGAGTTCCAGAGAGTTGGATCGTCAATATATGAACTTCGTTAAAATCCCGTGTGTCACTTGTGCCATTACTTTGTTTGCAATCTTTAATCTCTTCTCTATTTATATTCAATTGCTAAATATTTATTTGAGAAGAAAGAATTGAATTGCTTTAATTATTTATGCTTCTCAATTAGTATTTAATTAAGTCAAATCAGTACAATCATTTCTCCATATCAATTGCTTGAGTTAAGAACTTGAGAAGTGCATTTGGTCGGTAAATTAAATTGATAGTATTATATTGACTTGAGAATTTCATTAGAATTTGAATTATGTAAAATTGCAAAATAAACCTAAATTTTTTAAGAAAACTCTATTCACCAAAGCGGTATCGTAGCTCGATTGAGCTTGCTAATTAAGACACATAGTTACAAACAAAGTATATTAAATGATAACTTATAGACATATGAAAGAACCTCCGATATTTAGCGAAAATTATTATAATTTTTATTTTGGGAAATGTCAATGAATTTTTATTTAAAATAATAGAGGTTTGGCATGTGGTAGAAAAATGATATGTACCAACTTATGAAAAAGAAACTACCAACTTGGCTAGAAATTTCAAAAAATAAAAGAGAAAGAATGACCATGCCACTTATGCTCTACTTTGTTTTATTGATGAAATTATAATGGAAATATTTGATGAAAATTTCAATGCCTTTGAAATTTGGAACATACTTTTAAAATATTTTGATTGTGATTCAATTTCAAAAGGAACCAAGATAACAAATGTAGAATCTAATGTTATGAATTGTAGAAAAGGAGACGATAAAGCAAAAATCTTCTTGATTGAGGAAGAGAAGATAAACTCATCAAATGTGGAAGTAGAAAGCCTTTACAGTAGAAAGCCTTTACACCACATATGAGCAAGCCTTGAAGATCTCACAAGAGACAGCTCCATCAAAAGACATGAGAGTCGAATCAAAGTGCATAACTAGCGACATAGTCAAATGAAAGAGCAAAATTATGGAACAAGGTGAAGAAATAGAATGCTCCACTTCTTCCAACCGTGCTAGTAAGGTACATCGAACTCAAAATTTAAATAACATAGATGATTTAGCATCCACCTCACCAAGTGCATGATAATTGTGAAGATGAAGATAGCGATGATGATGACTGAATTAGAAAGTATGGTCAAGTCACCTCACTAAGCAATCAAATGAAAATGCAAATGAAGTTTCCATTGAAAAAATATCAATTGGACTCATTGTTGCAATATAAATGCTCATAATGACTTGATTGAGGGGTTGAAAAGCAAAATTCTTAAACTTAAATCCAAGGCAAAAGAATATGAATCCAAAGTTGAAAAAATGAGACTAAAGTAAAAGATTTCGAATCAAATGAAATTAAATGTGACAACCACATCAAGAAAATAATTGATTTAAAAATTGACAAACAACTGTTGAAAATTGAGAATGGAGTTTTAAAATCCATAGTGTATCTAAAAGTGACACTAGATCGGATTTAAACAAATTATATGAGAGACAATGACCTCATGACAAGTCAGGTGTTGGATACAAGAAGAGTTCAGCCTCTTAAAGGAAATGTGAAAAAAAATTCAAAACTACAAGGACAAGAATGCAAAATTCCAACATGCCTTTTGATACTGATTCAACAATGGTAATTAAGCCAAAAACAAATCGATCCCAAGATATTTCCACTTCAATCCAGTAAGGAACCAAACAATTGGAGGTATGAGGTTAAAAGATAAATATCTTGTCAAATTTGATGCTCAATATAATGAGAAACCAAGAGTTCTTTTCCAACAATCAAATGAATTAAAATCACACAAATTAAATTTCAACTATACATATCAACTAAAGATCAAGCTCAAGAATTGAAGAAATATTTTAAAAATCCTTTTGTTAAGACCAATGAAAATGCCCCTACTTGTGCATTTTGCAATTATTATTGTAAAAAAATTCACTTTTCATTAGATTGCAAGTTTAGAAAGAAAACAACAAATTAAATGTTGCTTGAGTTTATAAGATTCAAACTTAATGGTCTTCATACTTTATTAAAGTTCTCAATATTCATATGTCATATAATTAGGAGAAGTTTACAAACAAAGTGATTGCACTATAAATTTGATTGTCATTGTGCCTAGATTACATTAAAAGTGTGATGCTATCAAATATCAATAAATTAAACACATGACATACTAGTGCTTCATAAAATTCCACCAAATGTATATGTCTATTAAGTCCTAAATTTGATATTTGATATTTGATATATGCTTACTTTTCATGACTATTTGCTATACTGGTCTTTTGATATATGATTTCAAAGAACATTGTTGTTTTTTACTTGCATACTTTTTTATTGTTTTATTATGACACATGATTGTATGTGCATGAATTAAGAGGGATCCGTATCTGCTATTATTTTGCGAAAAAAGGTGGATACTGCTTTTCATATTTTCACCGCCGGATTAGATTTGGACGCTCGATCGCCACTGTCGAGATTCAGGGGGCTGCAGATCTTATCCGTTCATTTAAATCCAACGGTTTAAAGATAAAAAGCCGGATCACACACTTCTTTTTTTTGAAAAGTAGGTGATACGAATTCAATTAAGAGGGAGTATATTAAACTGAGGGGAGCTTTATTTAAAAAATCTTGTTCAAATTATATGTATAATTTAGAAGGAGCTCTATTGTCAAACATTAATTCTTACAAAACATTAAAGCATTATTTGAGGAGTAACATTGATTTTTACCCTTTTTTATTTCAAAAGGGGGAGAAAATATGAATGAAATTAAAACAAAATGCTTAAAATTTTAGTCAAAATTTTGGCTCTCATGCACTTTGATTTGAAAATCGTTAAAAAGTGGGAGATTGTTGTACTAAATAATGTATCCAATTTGTCGATTTGCAAAATCAAACTTTGAATTTAACAATTTACTTGTCAGATTTTGTTCAGATTTGGAATTATGCAAAAATGAAAAAAAAATACAAGGATGAAGAATAAAAGCATCAAGACGTAAAGTTATGAAATCAAGAACTTGCTTAGGTGATTTTATTTGATGTTTAAAATATTTTAAATCAATGAAATTGAGTTAAAACAACAAAATTAGCCTTTCTAGAGATACAACGTTATACAACGATTTGTATCGTTATATAATGTTGTGACTAGTTGAGAAACAACAATATTGGCATAAAAATCTACCAATACGTTATGTAACATTGTAACCATAAAATGTCAAATAAACATGCAAATTTCTGACATGTATGCTGTACTTTTTCATGTACAACGTTATATAACGTTTTAATGGAAAAAACAAAAAAGCTAGATTTTTTTCTACTCGATATAAAAGAAACCTCCTCTCCCATCTATTTCATCTGTTTAAAATCATTCAAAAACATCTCTAACAGTCACCATTGTTGACCTTGCTAAATTCTTGCTAAAACTCAATCTCTTTGTTCTAGAATTATTATAAACTCCTATGAGACTTGAGAGATTACATTCATTCTCTATTTTCTACTTTGTTCTTTTTGTTATTTTTTCTTTTGGCTTGATTTTCTACTTTTATGTGTAAAGATGTCAAACTCAAGTTTGTAAGAGATATTTTGGTGTTAGTACATCAACTCGATCTGATTATCGCGTCGGGGGGAAGGGGAGGGGTCGAGAGTTCCAAAGAGTATGATCGTTATGAACTCTGTTAAAATCATGCGTGTCACTTGTGCAATTGTTTTGTTTACAATTTCTACGCTCTATCTCTTTACTTGTTGTTTTATTTTAGAAATTGCTCTTGCTTGAAAATTGGTTGAATTGACTAAAATTGTGAAATTCACCCACTAATCCTTGAAAGTTTTATATTGTTCATGATTAGCTACCTTTGAGGCTAATTAAGGTTTACTACTTAGTCGATTTCTTGAGACCTTCAAATTCGTTATAACGGACAACACATCATTGCATTGTTTTGTTCCATTTGGTTTTCTCTTTGCACCTATATGCTTGTCTTTAACTTGAGGAATATCTTCTTGACCTCGTCAAAGATTAATTGTAATCTGCATAATCACAACTAAATATTGTGTCAAAGTTAGTTCAATATTTATTTTGTAAATTGTCAAACAAGTATATTAATAAATAATAAGTTATTATATAGTTACTTCATCATATATTTATTATCGTTATATTTTTTAATTTTGACTTTTCATATCCCCAATTTGAAATTCTGCCTCTACTACTGATTCACAAGTTTACTCAGTTCTGTATCCAGAGAGAGAGAGATGTAAAACAGACAATCTTCCTCCTTTCCAACTCAGACCTGCTGTTCCTGCTTTGAAAATGAAAGGATGAGAGAGAAAGGACACTGAGACGAATTAAATGAGATCTACATGGGAAGTTCCATTCATTTCATTTCAAATGGATCTTAAAAGATGTGAAGGATTCATGAATCAGTCACAGTTTACGAAGTAAAGGTTGCTGGTGGTCTTAAAGAGCCAAATAGGTAAAAGAGAAAAAGAGGAAATATTAGCAATTAGCTTCTGTTCATTTTCATTACTTTTAGCTTTAGTCTTCTTTGCTTAAAGCTAAAACTACACAGTTACTTTTTTTTTGGAGTGTCCAAATCTTGACAAGGGACCTATTTTTGCACAGTTGCACCGTTTTGATTCCTTTTAATGTTTTGTCATGTATGAAGTATCACTATTGATATTACAGACATGTAATATTGTAAGTTGTGGTCTCGTGCAATATATACTGCAATTCCCTGTTGATCAGATTCAGTTCAGGTCCACTGGTAGAAATTAATTAATGTTGCTACTGCAGATATCTCTACCTGCCAAAATTTGAAAGAGGAAGTAGGAACCTCGCATTGGATAGTATTTATTACGAAGGACTGTTTGTGAAGTTTATCTCACTGCAATTCACAAAAAAAAAGCTTATCTTACTCTGCATGTGCTATGTGCCTATGTTAACAATGGCATTTTTTGGAAGATTAAAGTTGGCAAGAAACATAAATGATTGTGGTATCTAAGGAGTAAGGACTGTCGTTGTGGTTCAAAAAGAACATTTTAAAAATAAAGTACCCAAATCCGAGCTTTTGCTTTCTCTTTTTTGACACAAAATTGCAAACCTGATTTGAATAGAGATGTGGCGTCTTTCCGTAAATTATCCATGCAATTGCAACAAAAAAAATTGAAGTACTTTCTCTTTTTAGACATAGAATCTTTAAAGAACACGACTCGAACCAGGGAAGCTCTCTTTTTTTTTTGTTGAATGAATAATTGATCCATCAATTGGGCTATAGGATGTTGGGCTAATATAGGAGTATGATGTTGTATGATCCACTAGTTGGCAACCCACTCAGAGCACCGGGTTTCTTTTTTTAAAGTTATAATTTACAAAGAGCTTGCTTCTCTATTACACTACAGATCAAATTTACAAGATATTGTTGTTCATTGACATTATCTTTTAGGACACACAAAGTGCAAGTCTTGTCAGCAAATTTTTTTTTTGAGGGGATCTTGTCAGCAATTCAGGTGCAACTTTTTTAATATCATAACTGCGTATCTATGTCACGAATTGTCAACTCTTAAAATATATTTAGCATAGATCAACTTCAGTTGATGTCAAAACTTATATGCATGTGTATTACTTCAATCAACATATGTTAGGGAATCACCAGTTAAAACGAATAGACCACCAATACAAGGAATTCACATCCCCTGAAATGGTCAGCAGCAGTGAGCCTCCTCCTGCATTCTCATCGCTGTTACACGACGAAACTGTCTGCACAATATTTTTGCTACAGTACCAACGAATTTACAGCATAACAATACTGACCGCTAACCATTTCGAAACCCCGTATTATTTCAGGGGATAAGGATTCCAAAACAAGTAAGTTGAGACGGATGGAAACAATAAAATAAATATTCTCAACCTGTTAATTTCATAACTACTGTATGTCAACGACTGTCAACCCTAAAATATTTAACATAAATCAACTTCAGTTGATGTCAAAATTTATATGCATGTGATCAAGTCAAAATTAAACGAAGAAGACAAATAAATTGAGACAGACGAAAATATAAATGAGAATATCAGCTAACGAATAGATGATAAACATTGAACGCGTGCATATGGAATAAGATACCCTTGTCTATCAATATATTTAAAAGAAAGTTCAAACCTGTAACGGTATAACGCGCAGCTATATTTAACCCATTTGTTGAATTGCATAGATCAATGCTTTTTTTTCTGAAAATTTCTAACGAAGTTTCTATGGCGATTCCACTGCAACAATGAACCTTTTATAGAGCAAGACAGTTAGTAGAAAAACCGCAGACATGCAGAACCAAAAAGACGTGGAGCTTTGGGCTTGAACTATTTCAGTATTTCTAATACCACGCATACCTTAGAAAAACTTCATTGCTAAGACGAAATCATGACAAAATCTACTATACATTGTACAACCTAAATAACAAAAAGTTATAAACTATATCTAAACAACCCACTCTCAGTTCTTAACAACAATAAATAATTGAGCTCTAAAACAATTCACGAGTACCCCATCCCCCTTGCCACGAACTGCAACCTCAAAAGATTTTCATGTGGTACATATTAGTACCAGAGAAACAAGATTGAACCAAGAGGCCACAGCTCCTCTTGGTTGCGAAGCACTGAAAAATGATATCATACATTGACTACATGCTTTGGTTCTAAGGTTCAGTCCTCATCTGGATCAACCTTTTGCTTCTTCCATTTGTAGGCCGCCTCCAGAATCTTAAGATTAGGTGCACTTGCAACTTCATCAGGGAAAATATAGTCGATGTACTCCTCAAATCTACAATAACAAAATCCATAGTCAGATGAGATGCAAGTACTACATAAAAGAGTACCACATCAGGTACAAGTGCAAACTGAATGTACAAGTACTGACATGCCAGGTTCTGTACCAGACTTCTACAGATGATGTTGGGTTTTAAACTTTTAAATTCCCCTTTTTCTTTGACTGGATTTTGATACTACACTTAAATTCAAAAGTCACCCAAATTACACCAAGACAGATTTTGGTTCTTCAAGCAATTGACAGTTTGACGCAAAAAGTGTGATTTGTACAGTACTAATATATGTATATCCGGGCTCCTAGCATCAAGAACCTAAGAACAAGAAATAATGCTTTTGTCAGAAAAAAACATTGGTCTAATACCAATATGCACAAACTATGGTTGACACCAGTATTACTGTTTGTACTGCTGAAGAACGCTAACAAAGAGTACATACCCTGCAGGATTGCCATCTTCAGTGGTAATAGCTCGCTTTCTCTTAACCTTTCTTGGAAGCTTCTTTTGTACTATGCTGACATCCCCTAAGGCACCAAAACTACTTTCCACATTCAACCACTCTTCTAATAACATGGCTCTCTCCTCCTTCAGCTCTGATTCATTATGCCTCAAATGCTCGAAGGCCCTCTCAAATACAGCTAGTTCATTAAAGCAAAAGGGAATATCTGATTTAATTATCTTCTACATGTATATTAAAAGATAACTAATTAAATATAGTTGGCAACTGAGATATGTTGTGTTTAATACATTAATGATACTCACCTATATCAAGACTCATAGTCAATATACTGCATAGTGCATACTATAGTTTAGCACAGGAACTGGTGCATACCAGTATAATTAAGGAACTAACTAAAATCCGGCACATACAAATCAAAGAAAACTGGAAACTCTCATATGATCAATACATGCAAATCAAACAAAAAAGAAATACTCAATAAATAGAAAACCTCGGGATTTCTGGAGCCGGTCTAGCTGGCGTGACTTAAAACCTTCAGCATCTTCTTCGGAAGGATTACCATTGTCGTCAAGTTGCTCATTGTCGTAATCAGCAGAGGCCTCAAATTTCGCATAGCTAAGCCACACTTTGAGGTGCTTTGTCCGCTCCAGAAGACCCTCATATAGTTCTCTTGTATTCTCATAATTTCTCTCAGAAATTTCAAAATCTATGTATGCCTGAAGTATGCAAAATAATACCACTATTTAGTAAAATAAAACTCCCTTGTTGTTGTTTTTTTCCTTTTCTTTTTAGAAGTATGTACTTTAAGTGTAGAAACTATAACTTTGAAAAAAGTTCCCGTATTCTCAAAATTTGCAGACTAATCTTTGAAACTAGTTCCCTGACTGACTATGTTGGTGCATCTTCATACAACCAGTTCTTAGTGTAGAGAACTAATACTTAACCATGATATTCTTCTCAATGTATATTGAACTACAAATTAAAGAGTACCTTCCAGAGTAACTCTGGCATGTCAAGAGCAGGCTGTTTAATGGCTTCTTTGTAAATTGCACGGGCCCGCTCAGTTTCACCAAGAGACCGCTCCAGTTCAGCGAATTTGGTCCATGCATAACAGTTTTCTATGGCCCACTCAAGGTACTTCATGTAGAGGGTTCTGCACCGGTCAATGTTGCCCAGTTGCAACTCTATTTCAATATACTTCTTAAATATCTGAGTATTTCATACATGATGTAAGATAATCAGAATTTACACTTGTATGCAAGTTATTATTATATAAAGACAACAAGAAAATCACCAAAATCAAGTTCATAAAAAAAACAGATCTAAGACAAACCAAAATCAAATTCAAACAGAGAGCGAGCAAACTGATTCGAGATAGAAGACCAATCAGCAGAGAAAGTTCTAATACCTTGTCTTTTGGGGCAACGCCAATTGCATTACCTAAGATCCGCCGAGCAGTATTTAGATTATTCTGACGAATCTCAAATTGGGCAGCCAAAAGCCAGATTTTAGCAAATGAGAACTTCTTGTGAGGTATCAAATTAATGCACTCCCTGTATCATTGAAAGAAAAATAATCTCCATTATCAGTTCATATAATTTAAACAAATAATTGACATTAAGAAAATTTGAAATTATGTCTAATTTATCAACAAAAATTGTGCTTGTGGTAGGCAGTTCCATCTAAACAGAAAAAACCAAATAGATAAACACAACCATATGAATAAGTTTTATGTCACAATGACCGGAATTATGTACCTGTACACATCCCTAGTGCGTTCTACATCTTGTGCTTCTAGCTCCTCATACAATGCGTAGTTTATCCACAGATATATATATCTCTGCCAATACCGCTTCTCCTCAGCAGGGGGTATGTTAGCTATTGCACGCTCATAAACTTCACGCACTGCATCCTTGTTTCCAATGCTTTCTTCGAGTCTTGCATAATCAAACCAAGAGTCATAGTTCAAAGGATTTTTTCTCACCTCTTCTTCATATTGTAACCTCCTCTTCCCCACTATAGCGTCATCTATTCCCTCTCTATCTCCAAATTGTTTCTCAAATGCCAAATACTTTTTATAAAGATCTTCAGCTCTTGACTTGGGGACCCGAGCAAGGGCAAATTTGTAAATGCATCGTGCCCGCTCAGTCTCCTTGCATCGTTCCTCAAATTCAGCAAAGGCATGGAAAAGGGTCTCGGCATCTTCGTCATCAGCTAAAAGGTCTGATGCACGCTCGTATATGGCCCGAGCCCGGGCAATCTCACCACGCTTCATCTCAAACTTGGCATATCTGATGAAGGATTCAGGCCGCGGGTGGCAGGCTATGAACCGCTCATAGGTACCACGCGCCCGTTCTGTCTCGCCGTACCTATAATGTCAAGTTAGGCCTGGTTAGCATTAAATTGTAACAAGCGGTGCAGATCTATCAGAAGTGCAACAATTTTGAGTTCTCAATATATATATAGGGTAGAGGGGGAAAAAGTGTAGTTTACTAAAGGGGTAGGAACACATTAGTGGCGATATGAACTTATTGAAATAGTGACTCTTTGAACTCTCAATGTTAACTTGGTGAGATTGGAAGCCAAAATATGATCTAGAATTAATCCAAATTGTTCTTTAAACAGTGCCTTCTCACTATATATACTTCTTGTCCAAAGAGAAACAATTCTTTTAGCTGATTACTCTAAAAGGCAGACAGGAGCCTAACTTCCACAAAATTGTTCCAAATGTTGTTCTTAATGAACAGAGCAGCAACTGAAAAACAGATCAGAAGCAATACTACCCTATTTTCAGGTCGATGTAGAAAATACTACCCTTAATGAACAGATCTCTCTCCCCATGGCCTTTCGCCTAGAAAAGTAGCATACCTCAGTTCAAATTTGATGTATGAGAGCCAGCCTTGTATGTCTGGCTGCCATTGCATCCACCTCTCAAATACTTGGCGAGCAGCCGGCACATTCCCCAATACCTCTTCCATGTGAATGTATTTGTACCATAGCTGGTCTACACGTGGAAGTAGAGAAACAGCACGGTCCCATACATTTCTGGCATGGTTTACAAAGCGGTTTCTCATTTCGAATTCGGCATACTTCAGCCATAGTGTGTGGTTCCTGTACACAATTAAGGGCATTTGAGAATCATATAAATAAAATACAAAATAACAGAATTTTGTATAAATATATGGTTTTTAGAAACAAAAGAAAAGACACTATTCTTGTTTGCAGAAAAGACCCTCTTTTGTAATACAAGTCTGCTGCAAACTTGCTGATGGATATTCTACGTTTCAAAGTTTCCAATGGGCTATTCTTTTTTAATTATAAATTTCTTTATGGACAAGTCTATTTTTCTTACTTTTCCCCAATATCATTGTTTGTTTCAGTGCCACACTAAACAATTGATTATAATTAGTTGGACAATCTTGAATAATAATTTTGAATAAAGAAGAAAAACACTATGGATGTCAAAAAATTACACCTACATGGTAAGAATATTGGCATACTATTAAATTAAGTAAAGTAATATCATTTCCTACACCCATTAATGCTCTTAGAAGAAAAACACTAACTGATATTGGCAATTTCCACATAACCGTCCCAGTATATTAAAAATCCCCCTCTTATTGAACCCACTAAAACCCTACTAGCCATGATTAGCATACCAACTAATACAAAATGCGTTCAGATATTGAAACAGCAGTCCATGATGCATCCAAAAAGAAAAAAGCCACCATACGTCCATATGCTACGAAAATAAGTTTAGTCATATATAAACAGGGTGATAGGGCAATTGTAGACTTGTAAATCTGAAACCAGCACACAAATTCAGAAAATAGACAAACAGGATGAATAGGATACAAAAATGCATCTCATCAGTAGTGACCAATGCCAACCAATACTCATCACCTAAAACGCTGTTTCTTCATTGGATAAGGATTGTAATAACAATTAAGCAAAGAGAACCAGAAATGGTTACAGTCAACTACGCTTACGCAACTCAGTAACCAAAACCCTAAATTTTCATTATCATTTCAGCACAATGTTTAGCAATGCAAATAACCTGTAATCCACCTCTAGAGCTCTTTCCCATACTGATCTTGCCCTGGCGAAATCCTTCTGGCTCTCCTCCCACTGCGCGTACTTGACCCAAACCGAGACATTCCACCTGATCCTTCTGATCAAATCCTCGTACTCCTTTCTCTTTCTCAATCGATAATCCGCAAGTTCGGTAGGATCGGTGATCTTCTGCTTCGGTGGTCGGATCTCCGACTCTTGCCTCTCTCTCGCCTCGCGCAGGATCTGTTCTGCTGTGATCTGGATCGGCGCAGGGGTTTTGTTCTTGACCCGAGTCGGACGAGGAAGCTTGACCTCCGTGTCTCGCTTCGTTAGGAAGCCAGGCGCGGAGGAATCCGTTTGATTCGCCATTGATGGCGTCGAGAGAAAAGAGGTTCTAGGGTTAGAGACTTAGAGTGTGTGAAGATCAACTTCGAATGGCGGGCTGAGATTAAAGGAGAAACGGAGAAGAATCACAGAGAAGAGGAGCATGAATTAGATATTTACTGTTCCGTAACCTCGGCCGTTCTGATTTAATCGGACGATCCAAAATTGGACATTTACAGTACAAATAATTTAAGTGGAAGATTTGAATTGAAAGGCCCATCCAACTTAACAAGAGATTTAGGCCTTTTTCAAGGCATGTAATATAAATTGTAATTCAAAATTTAAAAAATAATTATACTTGTGGGCTATTTAGGGCCCTTAAGGAAGTAACCTTTAGTTGTTTAATTTTTATTCAAACAATGGGCCGAAATATCCGTTAGGTCTTCCCACGCAAAATGCAGTTTGAACAAACTGAGACTGATCGAGTTTTGAAACCGTATTCTCTGTGCGCATTTTTCTGAGTTTACTCTTTGCTGATTAATCTAGACCATCGAATTAAATGTCATCGATTGTTGCAGATATGATTCGTGAAAACGTCGATCTTTAAACTGACAATTCAGATTAAACCTGTGCAAAGTTGAGTTTAAGGTGGCAAATTTCAAGATAGAAACATGAGGTGATATTTTTCTGATTTAATTGTTTTGAGTGACATTAATTCAAATTCTCTTTTCTAAACTGAAATTTTAGAGTGATAATTTTCAAAATGAACAAGTTTGGAGTGACAATTATACAATTTCGCCGAAGTAAAATAGTGCCAAAAACACTTTGCAAAAAAAGGTTGTCCACGATGGCATTCATATATCGATTTTTTAATATTATTAATAATACTAAAAATAAATATTAAGAAAAAAGAAAAATAAAATTTCACATATATTTCGGCTTCAGCCCTCAAGTAACGTTGGCGGTCGTAGAAGCTGGTTCCCTCTCTCGTAATCTAATATACTCATGACGCGATATGACTGTCACTGTTGATTTCCACAGTAGCACGAATAGTGTTTTCACTGTTCCTGCTATAGTAAAATTACTGTAGATTTTTTTTTAAATTTTTCCTTTTTTATATTTTTTATTTAATCGATTTATTATAATTTTATTAGTATAATAAATTTTTTTAAATTTAACTTTTTCGCGCGAAACGCGAGTGATATACTAGTTCTATATATATTTAGAACCGTAAGTGCCACCTTAGACACTTCAGATTAAACACGCACACCACACTTAAGATCCCGAGTTAAAAAAAGAAAAAAGAAAACAACTTGCGTGTTGTGCCGTTGTTGTTGCAATACAGCTGGTACCCTTCTGCTGTTCCACTCGACCATGGAGACGTGGCATTTAACTATTTTAAATTGTAATACGTCGTTTAGATATCTGTGCGCTTGTTCTAATAGCTGGCATATCGCATTTGATGATCCATTTATTTAGTTAACATTAGTGCATAGCCTGTTTGGAAGGGGGGAAAAAGGAAATACAAGTATCTTTTAGAATAAAGGGGACCTTTACATCAAGAACTCATTTAATTTTGTTATTTTACACAACTCGGCCGCAAGTGAGACCTGCGTATCCAAGTTTCTAACCCTAAAGAGTCACACGTGGGAATTCATATTTCTTAGAATGGTCAGAAAACTTTAAGGAATAATGAATAGTTTTACTGAAAAAATACTATACCAGCACTATAGCAATTACTGTACGAATATGTTAAAAACGCTGTAACAGTGTTGAAAATTAGAAAGCGAACAGTTATTGTAATTCAAGATACTAATTCCACATGTGGCACTTACGATTGAGAAGTAATAGTTTCTTTTTTTATTTCGAAGAGGGAATCAGCTTCTTGGGCCACACAAGTTACTTGTGTCCAAAGTAAACTTAAAAATTTTATTTTTCTTCTTCCTAAATATTTAATTTTGAATATTATTAATAATATTAAACTTTGGACTTAAAATTTTATTTTTCTTTTTCCTAAATATTTAATTTTGAATATTATTAATAATATTAAAAAAATCGGTCTATATAAAGGCCAAGTATTCATCAAATAAACTCAGAAGCTAGAGAAAAATGCAACTTTGTAGATGTATATGCCACAGAGGCAATTTTATGATTATCTTTCTTTTGGACATTTATATTTCAAGGCTGAAAAACAACGCTTCATGTATAAATGTGGAGCCTTTTCCTCGAATAAATAAATAAATCAATGAGGAACCTGAAAGATTCTGCAACTGGTATGAACTGCGAGTGTTCAAAGGGATTAGACAACTTAAAGCAATGAGCCAATGAACAACCTGAAATATTCAAGTTAGACAAGTTGGAGGTTTAGAGACTTAGAGACAACTAGACTGGAAATAACATATTGATATTGTTCATAAATTATCTCCACTGTCCCAACTTCAAAACATCTTTTAGTATAAAACAGTTGGGACCTTATAACCTGGTCTTGCTATAAATATTACATTTTTATTCGAAACACTGAATGAATTACCATCTGGACAAGGGCATTCTAGTCCAGCCAGCTAGTAACAACAGAAGAAAACAAAGAATTTGGCTATAATAATAATTTCAAGTCTTAATAGCCTAAGAGCTCTTGGATATATAATTCCATGTTGAAAATAGAACATATATTTAAAAGCCTCTAATAATCCAAACAGTTCCGAATAGAAAACCATGCACACACAGTTAAAAGTTATATTACAACAACATGCACATAAAGCTCCATTAAAGCTAAACACTTCATTTACATACAATTCACATAACTTTAAATTTTAGTTCCAAATGAGAGCAGATTTTAATAATCCTAACAAACATACGACAACATCCACATTGAAAAACCTAAAGACCCTGACAGTATTCAGGAAAAACCCTTTACCCCAACTTATTTCATATCACAAAAGGGGTGGACAATTAAATCAATTAAGACTAAAACCCAACAAACACCCAGATTGAGATATGCTTTCTAATTTCTACCAAGATAACTCAGATCATCAAATTCAGAGACCATGCAACAACACCAGAGTTGCAGAAAAACCAAACCTAACCCATATGCAGAGAGAGAAATCCTGCCGGAATACCACCATGCACCTTTCCATCATAAACCCCAGTTTTCTCTCCATTGCTTCCTTCTGCACCAACACCTAGCATAGCCAACAAGCTCTTCCCTCCATGCACTCTCCTTTCAGGAAGCGGCTGAGAACTCGCCTCACCCTCATGACTTGTACCAGCACTCACCCCAATAAACTCAGTGCGACCGAAAAAGTGAGCTCCACCGCGATGTCCCCTAACCCTAACATCACTCATTTCAGCCATATCAATTGTACCAGTCATAACAGCACTACCCGAAACTACAGAACCAACTGAGCGACCGCCATGAACCCTTGTATCATCCAACAAGGCTGAGTGTGCTGCACAAAGACCAACCTTACCCCTTGCAAACCTATCACATGGTGCATCCGATTCGCCCAACCCGGTACCCACTTGACCCCATGCACGTCTTTTCCCACCACCACGGGCCTTACAAAAATCGGTGCTACCTTGGGCACTCTTCCCGCAGTCTTCAACCTTGCACCGCTTGCCACCCCCGTGACGCACACAATAATCAGTGCGTCCCCTTGCAGATTTGGTGCACTCAGTCACTGCACAACGCTTCCCACCTCCATGTGCAACACAGAAGTGGGTCCCACCATGCACACTCTTACTACAACCATCTGGGAAAGAACACCTCTTACCGCCCCCATGGCCTTTGCAAAATGGGGTACTCCCTTCCGCTCCCTTTGTACACCCGGGGTAGTTGCACCTTTTCCCACCTCTGTGGGCCTTGCAAAAGTTGGTACTTCCTTGGGCCCCCTTTGTACACTGGGGGTACTGGCACCGACGGCCTCCACCGTGGGCGATGCAAAGACCTGTATGGCCTTCAGCGGACTTGGGGCACAAAGGGTGTGTGCAGCGCTTGCCGCCATCGTGACGAATGCAGAGTCCAGATCTTCCTCTGGCGGCACGCGTGCAGCCCTCATAGTTGCATCGCCGACCCCCACCGTGTGCAATACAGAAGTCTGTGCGTCCCTCGGCAGACTTCGTGCACCCAAGATACTCGCACCGGCGGCCCCCACCATGTGCCTTGCAGTAAATGGTGCGACCTTCCGCACCCTTGTTACAGCCCTCTTTTGGCACCGGCGGCCCCCACCAAGGGCTATGCACCGCGCGCCCCCTTGATGCACCCGGGGTATTGGCATGTTTTGGTATTACCAGCATGGTTGTTAGGACGGTTTGCGAGAGAGTTGTGTGTCTCCAGTTGCACTGGTAACCCCTCCGTAGGCGATGGTGTCAGGTGAGGGAAGGTGATGTTCTTTTCGTGCAAGTATGGTAACATGTTGTTGCCACCTTTCCAGCGAGATGACGTAGACCCTTCATCCACAGTTGGTACTGACATATAATCTTGTACTGCTACATTAGTGTGAGCAGCATGGTACTTTACAGTGGTGGTAGGAGCATTGGTAACCACAGATTTAGTAGGGCCCACAGAGAGGCTAAGTTCAAGTTCTAGCTTCGGTTCATTTGCAGCCTTGGGAGCAAGGCTGAGTTCAAAACTAATCCCCAAATCCATTGAGGAGTCCCCTTCATTTTCTTTACCAGAAGACACATGGGTGGACATAGAGCTTGGTCTGGTGGTGCTGTCAGAAGAGACTGATGAATGGGCCAAGCCTAGAGAGAAATCAACCCACTTGTGCTTCATCCCTTTGGCAAGAAAATTCTGCTCGTTGGCATTGCAAGGGTTGGAATTGGCATCCGATGTAACAGTGCTCCAATTGCCAAAAGCACCTCTTGAGTTGGAGAAATCAATTGAAAATTTCGGATTGTATGGGCAGGAATGGTTCAGATTGCTGCCAGCAGGAAATCCATTGGGTCTGAAACCATTATTGTTTTCCATCAATTGTAAGGCAATGCTTTGCTTTTCTGACTCTCAACTTGTGAAGGGATGTTATGGTATGGGGTGGGAGGTTTTTTTTTTTGTATCTCTGCTCTCACGAAAAGGGCAACTAAGCTAGGTTAATGGTTTCATTAGAGGATTAATCAAAATGGTGGCATCCTCCACTAACAAAACCAGATGTATCGTGTCGATCCATATTTAAGGGAAATTTATGTAAGAGTAGAGATTTGATAAATCGGAGACAACAGGGTCAGTTTTTGCTTGATACTCTCGTTGTAGCCATGAGCTGTAAAGAGTTGGGAGAGAGTTAAGGATGGTTAGTTGGTTTAGTTTTGTAATCCACGGAGTATGAAAATTCATATGGGTTGACAAACCAGAAGGGCATTAAATTTATTAAAGAAAAAAAGGAGAACAAGTAACAGAAGCAAATGTCACAATATTATAATACAATAGCAAAGTAGTAAATTGATTTTAATTAGATGCATGGTCATGATCTAGGACCAAATATCTAAAGACTATCAACATATGTTTGAAAAACAAACCAAAAGAAAAGTAATATAAGCAAAACCCAGAGAGATAATAAAGACAACATAAGCTAATTGTTTAATATAATGGATCTACATCATAAAAATGGAAAAATAAAAACAATCAGGAGTGCACAACAATCTCTATTCCCACAAAATGACAAGGATGGCTTTTGAATTACTTTGCATAATATAGTACAAGAGAACAAATATACAATGAATCCTGAAGTTTCACATAATCCAATTTGTAGATACTTTGTTTTGTTTTGGTAACAGATGAGATGAAAATACTTCAAATGGTAGTATAATACCAATTGAAACAAAGATGTGAGCTGCTACTGGTTAAGTGAATTTGAAACAAATGATTATTAGTTTTGTTTTGGTAACAGATGAGATGAAAATACTTCAAACGGTAGTATAATACCAATTGAAACAAATATGTGAGCTGCTACTGGTTAAGTGAATTTGAAACAAACAGTAGGACCTTATATAGTTCTCGTAAACCTCAACCAACTGTGGCAGGGATCCACTCCTTGTGTAAAAGTAGATCCAAGTAATAACCATTCGTTCCAAGGAGCACTAATGGCATTAAAACACCCAACTTTCTTTTAGTTCTACTTTATCAAAAGTAAAAACATATACAAAATTGAAGTTGTCAAGTACATAACAGATTAACAATGGATCAGAACTTGCCAAATTATTTAAAGACCTGTATTGGACCGTGGGATAGAGAAAGAAATCAACAAATTCATCAGCAAGAGACTTACAAAGTACAGGGAAGAGAAGAAAACACATGTACAGTGTAAGCCCTTAATATAAACAAAATAAAAGAAAAGAGAGAAGAAAGAAATAAAGTAAACAACAGAGCTTTCTGACCAAAACCTGAACGATTTGAAACAATACCGCATATTCTATTTCTAACACATAAGCATTCCAGATCCTTAAAATAGATGTTCCTTTGCAAAGGAAACAAGGAGGGACTGCTTAATTAAACAAATCAATAAGAATTTAGAAATTTCTGCTCTAACTAAAGGCAACAAAACTGAACCTTCCTACATCAAACCATCAACAACTGATTCACGTATTTGTTCGTGAATTCAGTCGAATACGGAACAGGTTTTTATCCGATCACAGAGCAAGAAATAAACAACAATGGACGAATAACGAATACAAGAAAGATTAAAGGAGAATTGAAGAGGAAGTACCTCAAATCGACTAAGAAGGTAGCGAAGAAAGCTCAAGATAGGTTAGAATTGAGATTGGGTTTTTTTGTGGGAGAGAGAGGAGAGGAGACGAGACGAGACTGCCGGACAAGATCAAATGGAGGCGCGAACCGAACAAGCGGTGAACACAAGAGAGCATATTAAGAGAAAAAAAGGGCACCGCTTAAAAAATAAATAAGGTTTTTCAAAAGTGGATACGCGTGGATCATGAGAATTTCTATGCACCGCATTATTTTAATTTCCCAGATCTTGTTCCATGTGCATCCGGCCTAAGGGGGAAAAATAAGTAGAGCTGCGAACAAATGTATTTTGTAATATTGATTTTAATGGGTCCACATGTGCTTAGAAATATTACAGCATTGACAAAGACATCTTTAACAAAAAAAAAGGGAAAATCTTTGACGATGAGATTCATCCAATTTGTCATGTTGTGTAAATTTGCAGGTACATTCGCCATTCCAAGAGATGCTTGGAAATTGGTTGAATTCACATAGAGTAATTGGGGGGGAAAGAGATGTATGGAATTTACAATAAACAGAAAGAAGGTAGCATTTACAACAGCAAAATTATATAAATCCCAGTGCCTAAATGCTCTATAATTTTTTCAGGTAAAAAGAAAATTATATTACAATATTTTTTTTAATTTATCTCTGATTATTGTTGTGGTGAAAGTGTTGCAAAATTGTATGAAATTATGAAAATTGCGAAATTCGAATATCTCTTTTTTTTTAGAAGAAGTGAAGTCTTTGACTCAAGTCTAATTCAAATTTTTGATCCAAAGTGTTCCAAAATAAGATTTCAAGCCTTCAATCTTTTTTTGAAAAAACATTGCTTTTAACCACTAGATCAAGAGCTGATTCTGAATCTTATTTTTGACACTTGCTCGTATTTGTTCATCCCATTTGTGGGAAATGAGTTTATACGAGCAATTGATCTTACAAAATAATTTTGTGAGAACTCATCCTATGAGATTGCAAGTGAAAAAATAAAAATTGAGTTGGATCAAATTATTTTTATCCCTTCAATTTGTGAAAAGTTGAGAAATAATCTATACTATCTTATAAATCATCTAAGAAATGGAGTTCTCCATTAGATCATAGTCTTACTTTTTTATGGACTAAAATACCCTTCAAATCAGAGGATAGTGATACATAATTCTTGATTCTATAAGAACAATAATGTCATTTGTACAAATTATATATGCTAAGTATTATAAGTTTGATTATTCACATATTAAAATTTCTCGTGACATTGCATTTTATTAGCTAGGGAAGAAAATAGAAAGTTGTGCCAAAATATTTTAAACTGTTAATATTTCTTGTACAAACTAATATTCAAGCATACATTTCATATTCGCATTACCATACTAATGTATCAAATATTTTAAACTATTCATTATTTTTTAACTAAAAATTGGTTAAATTCCACATAACTTTCACTATGACAAAGTAAAAAATTTATAGTTAAATGTGACTGAGGCATTCGACCGAACAATGCGAGATTTTACAGATTGTAATCTACCATTCAGTGGCAAAATCATGGTGTTTGTAGGTGATTTTCGACAGGTGCTACCGATTGTAAGGGGCGGTACTCGAGCACAGATAGTTGATTCCAGCATACGCATGTCGCCTATGTGGACCTCCATGAAGAAGATGCGACTGACTCACAATTTGAGAGCTCGATCAGACCCTTAGTTTTCAGCTATTTTGTTGCGTATTGGAGATGGAAAAGAGGAAGTAGTGGATCCAAATTTTATTCGGATATCCGTTGACATGGTAATCCCTTATACGGATGTCAGCGAGTCAATGGAGAAGCTCATCGATGGAATATATCCATCTCTTCATATTGTGAGTGTTTTTTTAATTATACATTTTTCGATGACAAAAATAGATATTATGTGGCTCTGCTTTCATGATTTTTTTAATCCATGCAGGCAAGATCATCAGAATACATGATTTCTAAGACGATATTGTCAACAAAAAATGAGTATGTTGACGATATTAACAACATGATGATCGATATGTTTTCCGGAGAGGAAATATATACTACAGTTTTGACTCTGCTGAGGATGACTACAATAGCAACTACCCAACAGAATTCTTGAACTCTTTGATGTCGGGTGGCCTACCGCCTCATTTATTGAAGTTGAAGCTAGGATGCCTGATCATATTTTGCGCAACATCGACTCATCGACCCTGCGAATGGACTATGCAATAGTACCAGATTGGTTTGTAGAGAGCATTCCAAAGAAATGTGATAGACGCAGAAATAGCGGTTGGTGAACATGCTGAAAAGAGTGTTCTTGCATAGGATTCCACTATGTCCATCAGACAATGATATGTTTCCATTCAAAATGAAGAGAAAACAATTCGCGATTCGTCTTAGCTTTGCAATGATGATAAATAAAGCTCAAGGACAAACGATT
Source organism: Eleocharis quinqueflora (assembly GCA_964058865.1). Classification (NCBI taxonomy): domain Eukaryota; kingdom Viridiplantae; phylum Streptophyta; class Magnoliopsida; order Poales; family Cyperaceae; genus Eleocharis; species Eleocharis quinqueflora. The sequence continues at coordinate 51,441 of CAXKVX010000349.1, forward strand.
CCGTATGTTGACGTCTATCTACATGAACCAGTATTCTCGCATGGACAACTATACGTGGCGTTATCAAGAGGGACATCCCGTAGGAAATAGAAATACAAAAGTTTTGATTAGACCTGTTAGTAAAGTAACGCAACCAGGAGTTTACACGTCCAATGTAGTATACCAGAAGGTTTTACAAGATGACTAATACTGGTAAAGTGTAATATGCTCTCTTTCTTATGTTAAGTTTCATTTCTTAACAGATGTGCTTCTAGCATTTTTAGTTTTAGTTTTTCTTATGTTAATATCTTTGAAGCAAACTAAATAATTAAGCTCATATGATAATTCTGATTGTGACACTTTATTTGTTTTTTTTTTATTTTACTTGTGTGTTATTTCGTAAGCTATCTGGATTAATTTCTTTCTTATATTTATGTTGACAACACATCAGTGATACCTAGAGAATCATCGTCTAAATGAAATTGTTGTGCAGTGCATGTATATGTTATATTGTTATGTAGTTGAAAGATAAATACGCACAAAAAATTGTAAAAGCACTTTTCCAAGCATTTATTTTTAATACAACTAATTGACAAGAACACATAATTTTTAGTATGCGTCGAATAATTCACAAAAATGTGATACACGCAAAAATAATATTTGATCAACACGCAATTAAGTAATTCTTTTTCGTTCATAATGTCTCTCGTTGCTTGGCACGGGTACGATTACTAGTATGAAAATAAAATCTCAATCCATTTTTTCTTAAATTGAGCACCGAACACCTTATAAAATTCCTTTCCTATTATGTCCAAAATACCACCAATTCCACACTATTTTCCCTCACCTTATGGAATTACTTTTCTATTATGTCCAAAATCCCATCAATCCCACACTATTTTCCATTTATCTGTGCCTTGGAGAGAGGAAGTAAGCTACCTCTTGCATTTGTCATCCCTATTTGTGTTATTGTTTTGGTTTGACAAGTTGATAATTAATTTATTTCATTTATGAACAAGAGGCACAAAATAATAGCGCTCATATATAATAATAACAATATACTTCTCAAGCAGCCATGCATAAACACATAATTCAGCGTTATAAAGAAATTTGAAGGCTTCAAATGGACGAATTCTATGTTATGCATTGCATATCATATTAAAACAACGGGTTTCAAATTCTGAACTATATCTATTTCTGAACGCACTGTTCATAAGTGTCATCAAAACACATGCGTTCAGAAACTCAAATTTTCAATCAAAAAATCTCTAAGTTTGAACTGTGATTGCAGAATTTGAACGTTGCGTCTGAAATCAGTGTTAAAAAAATATTTTGGAACGCATGATCTATCCAGAATCTAAACACAACATTTAGAAGACATTGAACAAAAAAAATAAACATCATGTTGTTATTTTTTCATTTGTGACGTCTCGAAATCGGACGGTTAGATCGAAGAATAACCGAATACTGTTATATTCTAGAATAACAGCGGATACGAAGTCGTATATTCGTTGTAAAAGAATTTTAGGGAGAAGCAAAAAAAAAAATTCCATAAAAATCTGTCAGTATATCAAAAGATAAAGATATTTAGCGTTTGTGCGCGCGTAAAAGGCAGTCGTGGTTTGCGGGCCCCTCTATGTGGCGAAGGGGAGGGCTATAAGCGAGCCACGTCAGCCTCACCAAATCGCACAACCACTGGCGTTTGTGTGACTGGACTCGGTCCATTTCTTTATAATACTTTCCATGTGGGACCCATCGTCCCCACATTGATTTCATAACTGGGTCCCATATCACATCGAGATTCGAGAATAGAAAAGTGGATCTCAATTGCAATCTGGCTGGCGTTGGTGGGGGTCGCTTTGAGAGTGGGACCCGCGCCAAGAAACGAAGAAAGAAAGGAAATTGCGCGGGATTTAACGCGGATGGTCGCGGCCGTGTTGGGTTGGGTCGTTTTCTCGGAACCTGATCTCCTGTTGTTATAATTCATGTAGCGAGTCATTGTGAGGTGAAATTTACCCGCTACCTTGTTTCCTTATGGATATAATAGCATGGAATCAGAGATGGTCTGAAATGGTCTTTCTTTTTTGTGGTGGGATCAATTGGCGGTGAATCGGCGATTCTCGACGAAGAGGTTTGTTCTTCTCCTTGGTTGGCAAAGGAGATGTCCAGTCTCTGCGTAAAAGAAGTGTCGTGTTTGATTTTGATTTCTCCTGTGTTTTTGTTCTCTTGTGACAGTCGGGGTGTATCAATGCGTGTTGCGGGATGTAATTTGAATTAATTGGTCAATTATTCAATTAGATGGAAAATGGATTTACAATTTTCTTTTCATTTCCTCTTTACGGGGGGTAATGAGTAATGATCTAATGCTTTTGCATCAGAGAAATCTGTTTATATTAAAAGTTACTTATATAGTTATATTTTTTTAATATGCAAATTGTTCAAATTGTGTTTCATTTTTTTAAATGATTAAAGATTCAAGTTTAACACTTTTCACGGATAAAGAACAACTTTTAAAATTTTAATATTAGTAATTTTAGATAGAAATATTTTATGTAAACCAGTATAAATACTTTATTAGATATAAATAAGAAATGCAGTTAGAATTGCAATTATTATTCCTAAAAAAACTTTTATTCAAGAAGGATAACATAGCTAGTGACAAGTATCTCCTCATTACTAAAATATTTTATGTTAATATAGGTAATTAGTAAGAAGTCTTATTTCACAAAAAAAAAAATTAAGTTATTTGTAAGTTGTACGGTTTTAGTGCTATTTCATACTCGATCATTTATAATTAATTTTTAACCATTAAAAAATTGTATGAAACTTGATGATTCACTCAAATCTCACCAATTAAAAATACCACTAATTTATAAGTTTAAGAATATGTTTATAATTTTTTTAAGATTTTTTATAAAATCATTTGAAATTTTATTATCAAAATTGTCAAAATAACTCGAATGATCCCTCCTCATTCTGAATATATTATTTTTTGTTTTCATACATGAGGTAAATCTAATTGTAGTTATCGTCTAACTATATCCGTAAATCTAATTGTAGAAGCTACGATTTAATATGAATAATACTATGATGAAAAAATAGTTATTCGTAAAAAATATTATTGATACTGATATTCGTAAAATTGTACGATTTATATAGTGCCATTCTTCATCCGTCGTAGTTCTTTTTTTATTTTATCAATCGGCTTCAATATTTCGTTCTTTTACTTAATTAGCGAGTTTTCTGATGACTTGACAATTGAAATTTCCGATTTCTAATTGCTATTTAATTGCTCTACTTAAAAAGTATCATCATTAGCATCTAACCAAAAAATTTCTGAACGAATAATGTATCAAGTCTTAACAGTAGTCATCCCCACTATGAAAATCATGTAACAAAAGTAGCTTTTAAACATTTCTCAAATGAATGATGAATGCATAATGTTAAAAGAGCGAAAGCAATATTTTGTTTTATGCTTTATCGAAATCTTCACTTGAACTTAATTCGAATGCTAGGCACTCCTTCTTTTCTCTTGCATGCAACTCCGAAACATCAGTGGCTGCAAGGTCTTTCAAGAGAATAAGCACTTCGTTGTCGGTTCTCTTAGTACTTTACGCGACAACACTTTTGCGGAACCCGAAGGAGATGTATGCAGAGTTCTCTCTTCTCTTCCTTTTGTCTTTTGTCTTTTCTATAATTTTCTGTGGAGAGAGTAAACATTTTTTGTTTTCTTTTTCTATTATAAAAGAGAGATCTGATGCTTATCTCTTGGGAACCAGATGTCTTTTAGTAGGTGTGACAATTTTTCAATCTAGTCTACCAATAAAATGAAAATTATCAAATCTTAATTTTCAACGCAATTAAGAGTCCACTTTTGTAACACTTTATATCTATATACATTATACTTTAGTAATCACTTATGATAAATTATGACACATAATCAATATATAATTACATGACACATTATGTATATAATATGTATAGTTTGTATGTCATCTCATACAGTCCTTAAATCCAACCTAAATTCCTCACTCGAATCTTTACTTTATCTAAAATTTTAGTTTTAAATAGTACTAGATTTTGCATCGTCCATTCCTTGTTAACCAACAACATATGACCACCATTTTTCATCGCGCAATTCGTCAAAATCTGTCACTATAAGAGAGCCTTGAGAGGTAGATCAACTTTAGTCAATTATGAAATCACGTCAGAATTTATAAACTCTGAAGCAAAATTGCTAAATAAGAATCTCTGAAACAAAATTGCTAAATAAGAATCTCTGAAACAAAATTGATAAATAAGAAACTCATTTAGCAACTGTCACGTCAGATTAAAAACTCTAAGAGTTTCAGAGATGAAGATGCTCTAAAATCTAACAAGGAATATTGAAATTTGAAACAGGAGAAAGAAACTGATAATATGCTTCACAAAAATCATTAATAATTTATTGCAGTGATTGAGCTTCATAGAAATAGTAAGAGACTGCAGCCTCTCAAGAGTTTTAGAATGATTTAAATTTTTTAAAGTTTTGAAGAATTATAATATGATTATATTATATAACATATTGATATTCAATCCTTGAAAGCTCAATCAATTATAATTTATTAAAAAAATATTTAAGATATGTTATTTCATCCCTTCTCTCTCTCTTTCTCTCCACACAATATGTCTAAGCTCCACCATTGATTTTTTCAAAAATCATTATGGGTTTGTTTGGTAAGCATCAACAAAGGGATAAATCAACATACTGTATTTCCAATTCTCATCACAATTCACACACGTGAAAAAAAATTCCATTTGGGAATTCGTTCAATTTATAATTTATAGGCTCGGCAAGCCAATAGTAAAATTAAAAGGACAACATCTTTTAACACATAATGTAAAAAAATGATGAGAAGGGAGGTTATAATATTATTATTTTTTCGATCTTCCATTTCTTTCTTTTTCTTTGGTTTTTCGAACTTCCATCTTTTAACACATTTCTTTCTTTTTTTTCCTCAAAAAAAAAAAAAACACATTTCTTTCTTTTAACACATAATCTAACAAGGAATATTGAAAAAAAAACAACATTCGTTAGATGCAAAAGGAAGATGAACTATTTGAAGTAAATAAATAAATAAAATAACAACAACAAATAGAAGGCTCTAGTGGATACCCCACTGATAGTGTGAATTGGAGATCATAGATTCATAAATATTAGTGATCGATTAATCATTGGTTAGCTGTGGGTTTAGACTTTAGAGGAATATTTCTTCTTTAAAAAAAAATTTCCAAAAAAAAAAAAGAAAATGGAGAAAGTTGTGCCGCACAGAAGCCCACCAAATATACCAAACTGGTGGTGACAGAATTGAAACAATTATTTATTTTGGGATCCAATCAAGATTCCCAGTGCCACATGGTACCGAATAAGTTATTGGGGAATTCGTATTTTTGGAACGGTCAGAAATTTTCAGAGAGAATTAATAGTTTTACTGAGTAAGCATTGTAGCAGCGCTGTAGCAATTACTGTACGAGCAGGTCAAGAACACTGTACAACGTTGAGAATCAGGAGATACACCGCTATTGTAATTTCAGGAGATACAAATTCGTTATTGGAAGATGTTGTGTTGATGTTGTTATTTTACCTATAAAATGCTTTGTCAAGTAATACTTTACCTACATAAAATTAATAAACCAGAGTTACTATTAGTATCCTGCTCTATATCAAAGTGATATATATAAGGGAATTCAACACATTTTTGTCGGATACAAGATTTTGTGATTTTGTCCTGATTTTAAATACAAGGTTAAATTCTCATACATTGTGCAACTACAATTAAACGGAATAGATTTCTCTGATTTATACAACAAAATCAATAAATACTAAAATTCGAAAATAAAAAAGAGCCTAAGACATTGAGGGGACAGTGTGGGGGCTCCTTAGCAGCACACTTCAATTTAAGAAAACATGGTGGGGCTTTCGGTTTGGTTTTGCTTTATTAATTATTATGGGTATTTTTTTTTAGCTATTTAAGGGTTTGAAAGTGCATGGCATTGCAAATTTGCAATACAGTATGTGGTCACAAACAAATAAAAATAAAGTGCTTTTGAGAGGAATATTACACGGTACGACCACCAATAAATAATTAATTTATACCTTTATACTTTTTTAGATCAATTAAATTGTTTGGTTACCAAAACTAATAGACAATCTACTTTCGACGGACTTTTTGTTTTTGTTATGTTTTTGTCACTATTTTTAATAAATTCTCAACATATACAGAGTAGATACTTCTCAAATTGAATCAATTATTTTAATTACAATATTTACATATGAAATCTTAAAAGAAATTATCATTATAATTATTGACCTACATATTTATTTTATATTAAAATTCTGTTAATTTTGATATTTATTATATTTTATTTTTTAAATATTTTTTTACAAAAATTTAAACCAATATCTCTTAATAAAAAAAATTCAGATCCATTATCATATGTATTAAGCCTTCGATCCTGTTCTATCAGTACACTTTTTTTATTTGCCATTAATACCTAAATAAACAAACACCAGACATCCTGAAAAGGAGAAACAAAAACAAATGGTGTGGGGCCAAGCACGTGTTTTACTTTTGTGAGGAATCGATGCAAACTAAGGTTCCAACAAATCTAATGAATTTAATTATGTTAATGTTGTCATTGCTATGTCATTTCTTTACTAATTTATTCACATCATCAAATCATTTACGTATCTTAGGTGTTTTCCATGAAACATCACATATATTTCTTGTTGAACCAAGTTTTTATGTGGTACCAGTTATTTAAAATCTTCTTCGATTGCGATGTTAATGATTTAATTACTTTTGAAAACCAAAAAGCCAGATACCAAAGTCAAAAATAAACCTTTTTCTATGTCAAGGCCACGTTGGATTGAAAGATAAAAAGTCAAGAATAATAAGAAAAAAATATCACTTACATAAGTTTCATATGAAATGATCCAAGAGGTATATTATATTTACCTTCTTATGTGTTAATGATCATATAACTATAATTCATGAACTCATCTATCAAAGGTAACCATACGAATTTTCACACAGCTTAAACATACACTTTAGTACTTATTTATACATAATGACGCATATTAATTTTTAATTGTGAAACTATTCACGGCAATTGTGTGTTTTGAGTTTTGACCAAGTGAAACCCCATTTTAACGACCGTGGATAATTGTGTAAATTTATTATTTTATTATTTATATACTCATGACTAAACTATCCTAAAATGAATGCTGATTATTTCTAAATATGCATTGAATGGTTGCGTAATGTATTATTGATTATCTTCTTGTAACTTAACCAAAGATAATTGGGAAAGAGGAGATATTATTAGATATTCATTGATTTTGATAATTTCGATAATCATAAAGAAAAACATCTTAGTTTGAAATACAACATCACATACATAATCTATATAGGTGAATCATATCTAAAAAGAGTTTTGATCGTTATAAAGTGACTAAAACAACAGTTTGAAATTTTACAATTTTTATGAATGAAAAAATATTTACACCGCATAAAATTTGATTCTTAACTGTTTATATATCCAAAAACACATTTTTTTTAGAAATAAATGGGGAAGACCCCACCACTTTCATTTTTTCGAACAAAAGTTACAAAAGTGTCTACGGCTATAATATCACCAGCCAACATCCCTCGTATTTGCCTCATTACTCTAGTAGCGAGATGCATTGGTGTTACTATCGATAACACCAGTGCATTAACACTATCTAATCCCTCTATCTTCTCCTTTGTTTTTTATTGCCTGACTTTGTATATATACCCTTTCTAGCCCTATTATATCAACTTTATACCGTTCATCAAATATCAAAAACCTCCAATTATATTTATTCATCAAGGTTATGGGTCCCAATAGCACTTACCCCCCTTGTCATTCTCTTAATCTATGAAACTTAACCATTCACCATAACCCCTCCCCTCTCGATGTCTTCACTTGCCTTCTTGCTGTATCCTTGATCTTCTACTTCAACAACATCATCTTGACTGCTTCTTCTCTCGTTTACCCCTGTCCTTATTGTTGTTATCCAGATCTCAAATTGATTGCTGAGTTCATAATTCCATCCCCCTGACCAATATTCAATCAAAGATCACATCTTAAGATAGAAAATATCACAAGAAATCGGTCTACCTGCATTCAAAGTACAGTTATTTCTTTCCAGCCATCTACTCCAGATCACAGCAGCACTTATTATTGCTAAAATTGTACTCTTATCTATATTTATCAAGATATTAGCTAACTCTTCTAAGCATCTAGGTCTCCCTTGTCAATTTAAATCCCTTAAAATTCTATCCCACACTTGAGGCATATATGAACATTGAAACACAAGATGGTCAACATTTTCAATTTGCTGACAAAAATAACAGTTAATATCTCCTTGCCACCCCTTCTTTACCAGTGTTGATTTTTAACCAACCAAAGAAACACTTTGACTTATCAGTGGTATCTTTAATTTTCATATAAAATTTCTACTTTTGTCTTCCACCCCACTATGCATCAGCCAGTTATAAATATTTTTGCTTTTGACTGATAGCCCTGAGCTCTCTTGCCAATTGATTCTATCCTTATCTGAATTCAAAGGTAAAAAGTTATAAACCACTTTATACATATCCTCTAGATTAGCTCTTTGTTGAGGAGATAGTTGTCTAATGAACTTCAAACTTCTCAGTTGAGAGTTCAAAACTTCTGCAACAGAGATGTCTTTGTTAGAACTAATATTGAACAAAGAAGCAAATGTTATCTGCAATGGTACCCCCCCCCCCCCCCACCAGCTATCTAACCAAAATTTTGTCTCTTTTCCATCACCTATTTTAATTTGTTTATTTATTTCTATTTTTCCTTTTTCTATACTTCCTAATAAGTATATCTTTTCACCACCCCACACAATTGGGATCTTTCGATCTCCACAACCATTTGCACAATAGTGATATATTTAGTTCTTTGATGCTTGTTATATCTAATCTCCCATTATCTTTAGGTCTACATACTAAGTTCCATTTACACAAATGATACTTTGTTTTTTCCATGGTACCATAAGAATTTAGCTCTAATTTGATCCAATTTCTTTCTGACTTTATTTGATATCATATGAAAACTCATCGGATATATGGACAAAGATGATAGTACACTATTGAAAACTTACTTTTACTTCTCAATTTTATTTGAGTTGTTTTGAAAAACTATTGTGACTTGCTTTACCGCACCATCGTGAAACATTTAAAAGATTAAGAAATTATTATTTATATGATACCTTCTTATATGTATATATAACATATTTCCAACGTCGTATAGTTTTTATTTAAAAAAAAAGAAATGTGAATACCGTTCGATTCTTGATAGTAGATTATTCTCTGTGATCTCAGTGTAACCTACTAACCTTTCGATAAACCAAAGGATAAGGCTAGCCCATTGTAATTAGAAACCATATTAGTTTAAGTGATCTCAGTTTTCAACGTGAGATCATGGGCCAAGTGGGTTTAAGGAAGTACAGCCCAGATCTAATTCCTTGCTTACAATTATACTTTTAAGCCCATTATAACAGAAACCTATCTCTCTCTAAACAGTCAGTTTGAAATGCTGTAGCTGGAAAGAGACTAGAGAATTACAAAGCTTCAGCAGAAATATGTGGTTACATACAGATATCTCTAGTTTCTCGACAATGTTCTGCGACTACAAAGCGACACCGACGAAATTACAAGAAAAAAGATGCAAAAGAAAGAATCAAGATGTCTCAAATTATTCACGATGCTTAGTCGGCAGGATAGTCCCCATATCCTGTAATACCAACGATCCTTAGCCGGGTGTTTGGCTACAAGACATATTAACAAAACAAGATGTTAGCCATAATATAATAATTTGAAAAAAAATGCTACCATATATTTCAGGCAAATTACAAAAGTGGACAAAATTCCTTCCAAACAAAAATCAACCAAATACAAGTGAGCACTTCAAAAGGGAATAGGATATATTTACAACCATATTTCATTGACAACCAATAAAACAGTTAACACAATTAAAAGAAATTGTCGTCAATACAACCTATCTCTCTATCTGTTGTCATGGTTTTCAAATAAACACGTCGTCAATACAACCTATCTCTCTTAACGTGGCAGGAGTTTGCAAAATCATATCATACTCAAAGAAAGAAGTATGGCTTTTGAATCTACAGGTACATCTTAATTCATGTTAAGTAACAAGTTACCTGGCGGTGACCGATTGTTCTTCTGTAGTTCTTCTTCTTCTTGTACTTAAAAATAATTACTTTAGGATCCTTTCCCTGTTTAAGATGTGACGGAATATAACTCAGTGAACTAACCAGCACGACAATTTACATCTAAAAGGTAATGTGGTATGAGGAGGTACCTGTTCTTCTACCACTGCATGTATAACTGCATTCGTTACAATAGGCTGGCCAATGTAGTACTTTGAGCGGGTCCCGACTAGTAGTACTTTGTTTAATACAATCTGTGATATGTCATATTATTGGTTAAAATCTTTAATAGCTAATGTAGTTGTCATTTACAAATTAATGCACCTAGCACTATGGTGGCAACTCCTTATGCCTCAAGTACACAAGTACAAGTGTAGAACTGAATCATATTCCAACTGTATAAACTAGGCCTCATTCGACAAATATAGGTCACATATTTCATACTATTTTATATTATTTTTGTCAACATAGGATTCCAGTCAGCACAGGATACATTTGGAACATGCATTCTTGTCAGCAATTATCACACATCTTCTCCTGGCATCAGTATAGACTATAGATACTGAAACTGGGTCAGCATCTGCAGACATAGTTAAAACTATGGCACAGTGGAGCCATAGTATATGAACTGTCGGATCGAGTTTATAAGGCTCGGATTTGACAGTTCCTTCTTTTGTGGGACCCATGCATCATAGATCCATAGAAACTATGGTACAATTGTGCCATGGAAAAACTATGGCAGAAGATGTGAATTCACTAAAACTGACCAGTAAAAGAGACAGCCTGTTTACAAGTCATAGCCATCAAAACACCAGCCTCCCTAATTCCACTTTTTGAAGGCTCTCTATTACACTTCACACACTAGCTAGCACATATCAATGCAACACAGAGAAATTAAAAGGCCTGATAAATTATAATACCAGACCTTGTCATTGACATTGGCTCCTTTCAACCTTTGTGTATAGAGAAAACGTCCCGGATACACTATATACTGCCTCCCTCCAATCTGTCAATCAGAAGAAATAGAAACAGAGTAAAAGGGCATGAAATGCTACAAATACAACTCAATTTGACATAATAGACGTGGGAATTTTACGCATTTCAGCACAATCAAAACCAGATTTTACTGAAGCAAGCTTAAGGGGTATCAATATCAACAGAAAGATTCTGTTATCCCAGGGCAGGTAAGCATTATCACAACTATGTTGGTGACATAATAATTCTTTCAGTTTAATTTTATGCAAGAATAACAAAATATCAAGATATAATGAAAAATTAGCCTCACCATGACAACCGCATAGACATCTTTCTCCTTGTCTCTTGTAGTAGTCTCACTGGTGGCTTCGAACTCGGCGATCTGTACCTCCACTGATTCAGGCACATTTCCGGTCTCCTCCGAGACCTCTACAGTCTCACCTTCCTCTGCCTCGACAGGCTCGTAAGACGGGGCTTCGACGGCGGAGAGGCACCATTTGGAGGAATCGCGGAAGAGAGAAGGAGATCGATGTGGGGCCCGAAGAAACACGGGTTTGGGATTGTACGAGGAAGTAGAGAGCTTTGGAATGGAGAGAGTGGAGGACGGAGAGGTGAGGAGATAGGATGCCATTGCAAAGCTTGAAGCTCAGCTTTGAATGGCGCGTCTTTTTGTTGGGAGGGATATGGATAAAGATTTATCTGGCAACAGTGAGACAGTGGGACACTTGGACCGTCCGATTAGATCTGGACGCTTGACCGCTAATTATATAATTCAGGAACTTTTATATTATAAAATTACATCCGTTCAAATTTAATCGGACGATCCAAATTAGTGAGTGCAGAGAGTAAAATGGGAGCGGAGGATATCGTTTCGAGACAGTGAGTGTACAATTACAATCCAGCCATTCAATTTGTATTAAGTTGTAAATTGTAAATCATGATGCAAGGAAACAAAGGGAAACAATATTAGGCCTTTCAGGAAATGGGCCACTTGTCAAGCAATTGAGCCCATAAAAATAGCCCAATTATACTGGGCCGGATGATTGAGTATAAAGGAAGTTAAATTTGCAATTGTATCGGCGGGGTCCACTGTCAGGAAAATACAATATAGAATATGAGGAGAGATCGGATGACCACAATTTTAAATAATTACAAATTACCACAATTATTTTTTTATTTTCAAAGTTCAAATTGTTGATTCAAACGTTGAACATGATCTCCACAATAAAATACGTTCTCATATCAAATTTTATATATATTTTTTATTTATTAAGATGAGTAAAAAATTCAATGGTTCATGTTATTATAATTTTGGCATAGAAAATTTTCTGTCTGTATTATGTAAAATTGAAGAAATTTCAAAAATGTCATTCAAAATCGATTTTTTACATACTTGCCACCTGATATTGTTGCTACATTCTTTTTGTCATTTTATTGAAAAATAAAGATAGAAATGTTCCTATAATGATTTCTTCTCCTACTCTTTCCCTTGTGTACTAATATCAGTTGATATTTATCTTCCTTCAAAATTGATTTCGAAGTCAATTACGATATTCTTTGAAGCGGCACCAGTGGCGAGGTCGAAGTGGCCGGGGTGAACTCAGACTCGAAGTAAACATGATAGAGACATTTTTGTCTTTTTGAAAAAGACAAAAAAAATCAATAACAACGATTTTGAATGAAAAATATGAAAGAAATCGATTCTTAGTATCATTTATGAGATTTTTTCTATTTTGAATGGACAAAATTATTCTGTTATAAATGTTAAGCGTTTAGAATATGTAATGTTTTTAGAATAAAATAATATGCAACTGAATTGCAATAACATGTATATTGATTGCGTATCGATCGTGCGTATCATTATAATATTTCTTTTCATTTCGCGTTGTTTTTTTTTTGTCAGCGCACTTTTTTGCATTCGGGACAATTAATTTCAATATAATCTATTTAATATACAAAGCTAGTCATATTATAGAAATTAACTTGAATAACAAAAAAATAGCATGAAAATTGAAACAATTAATTGGAAATCTAAATTAATTTTAAATAATAAAAAAGAGTTAAATTGATACCACTAACAAAACTAACATCATATTGAATTGATATCAAATTGTTAGTTTCTTGACGTCTTATTTTGATAAATTATTTATTCTATATTCGTCTTTCATTTTTTTAAATAAGAAAAATTAACAAAAAAAAAACATTTTATATCTGATCTAAATGAAGAGAGGAACTCATGCGATTATTATTTGCAGTATGTTGAATAACAAAAAAGTTAAGAAGCTAATGTCGATCTTATTTAAAAACAATAAGTAGTTAGTCTAAATATTATATGAACAATCTGAATGCCAAATAAAAAACTGTGAATATTAATTTAGTATGAAAACATGTTAATCAAACGTATAATGCAATAATAAAAATACGGTGCTCCTAGAAGCACTTAGGTCTTTCGTATTTTTAACTCAAAATATCATTAAACACTTTTAAATTTTAGTTTATCATGTTCATTAATTTCCTTATATCAAAAGCTAGTAGGAAATAAAAAAAAATATATTTTTAGAGTTTTGTAAGTATATGTTTTGATTTTTTGAAAATGACTGAATTTTATATGTAAACATTGATTATTTTAAAGTCACTTTCAAAAATTCAAAATAAGTACTTACAAAACTACAAAAATAGAAAATTTTGTTTTTTATTGAATTTTGACATAAAGAAATCATTAGCAAGATAAATTTAAATAAAAAATTATTTAATAATATTTTGAATTAAGAATATCAAAGATAATGATGATCCTAAAGATACCATAAAGTCACTCCATCGCTTTTCATACAAGATATTCATTATAGTAACATCAATGGTTGTAGTCACAAACTCACAATACTTTTATTTTTTATAGTCTAAACATCGTGCTTTATCCAAGAGTATATCCGCGTATGGCGCGCACTAGCAAATTAATTGCTCAAGATGAGGAATTCACATTCCTGAAATTGTCAGCAACAGTGGTTATTTTGTATTTTCATTACTGCTACAGCGACGAATGATGTCTGCACAATATTTTTGCTACAGTATCAACAAATTTACAACGTAACAGTGATGTTCACTGACTATTTCAAAACCTCACATTATTTCGGAGAATACAGATTCCAAGACGAGCACATTGAACTGTTTTAAGTTTTAACTAGAAAGTTTTAAACTAGTAAATAAATTATGCTTTATAGTCTAAACATCGTGCTTTATCAAATTTGCTGTTATCTATATATCAGTACACCATCGGATTCGAATTCGAATCTGGATCCGATTTCATGCGACACAAGTACAAGTGTACAACGCATTGACTGGCTGACAAAACTGAACAGAAACTGCACGAGGTTAAGATTTGTGACGCGAATCTCAGAACATATCGAACGATTCAGAATGCGTGCAGCTCGGTGTTGCGCGACACTTGATTTGGGTTTGTACAACTTACAATAACTCTGTTCAATCGCCATATCTTCTTCCAAAATGCGTACTCAAATTTTCTTTATGAAGTTGTTTTATTTCTGATTAGTGAAAACATACGAAAGGGACAGAAGTCTAAAAACTTCTGCATAAATTTCGTTGCAAATTTTCACTTGGTTTTGAAATTTTAAAATTTCTAATTTCATACTTGATTCAATTCCACATTTCTCAAGTTTCATTTGCCAACTAGTCTACAAATGACAAATCACAAGTACAAACACTTGATTGGCTGCCATGCATGTGAATATGTGATATCAAGGTACATGAAATATGACCTAACCAACTAAATGAGAACAGAGATGATCTGAGCTGACATGGATTTGAGTTGTACCAGTTGGTGCTGTCATGTCTAAAGCATATCAAATCTTCTTACCAAGAGGAGAGTCAACTTTTAGATTTCACATGAAAACTGCACCTACAAGGCTACAAGTTCATACATGTATTTTGAGTGCTAAATCTTTTTTTTTTCCAGAAAGAAAAACAAAAAGTTACTCTGGATTTCACTAAGCCGGACTTTTCACTTTCCTTTCTGCTACTGTTCACTTGGGTTCTGTTTAACAAATTAAGAAATAACATTAGAAAAGTGAAATTAAAATAGTAAAAATAAAATCGTGATATTTTAGAAAAATGATATTCTTAACTATTCAGAAGAATGAAAATGTCATTCGACACTTTGCCACTTGATATTCTTTACTATTCCGAAAAGATCTGCTCGCTGAACAAACATGCAGCTAGAACCTTTTCTTGGTGCATTTATTATCCCTTTTTATTAAACATAATAAATTTAAAGGACGGTTTGCTCATCTTTTATACCATTTTATGGTCTTTCGATTTTCTTAATTAATTAATTAATTAATTGTTTATTTATTTTGATTGTGGGCCTTATTTAAACTATAAGTTGGATATGACACATTGATACTCAATTATATTAAGGCGTCATAGATTTTTTTTCTTTCAAAATTCGGTAGAACTTGAACACCACATTCTTTTTTAATAATTTAATTCAAAGAAGCACAAAATATGTGCACATGCAAAGCACTAGCGCATGAACAAAATCTAAGATACCATTTTGCATGCCAACACAACATCTTTATTTTTGCACAATCATAAAGTACTTTTATCTATTAATAGCTATTCCTTCCTTAATAAAAAAATGATCTAAGTACAAGAAGTGTGGCATGACTGAGTAGCCATAGGTTGGAAAAGTGACTTTGGTCTTAATAATGGGACTAGCATTATATAATATTATAATCTGAGTTTTCATTAAGCATCAATGATCATCTAATTGGATCTGATGTGGGTATAACATGTGCGACCTTTCGTGTGTTATCAAGTTTTAAATTTGTAATGCAAGTATGCAATTAGAGTTGGTAGAACCCGACCTGACTCGAAAAACCCGCCCGACCCGACCCGATCCGACTCGAGACAATTCATAGTTTGATTCGAAGCGACATTTGATGACTCGAAACCTGTCTTGACTCGACCCGAGACGAACCATCACCCGATTCGAGGCGACATCTGATGACCCGAAACCCGACCCGAGACCATCCATAACCCGATTCGAGGCGTCACCTAATGACTCGAAACCCGACCCGACCCGATCCGAGAAGATTCATAACTCGATTCAAGACGACACCTGATGACCTGAAACCCGACCCGACCCGAGAAGGGTTATCTCGGGCTGGGGCAGGTTAGGGCGGGTTACATATCGGACGTGCACCGGTCACGGGCTGGGGCGGGTTAAGGACGGATTACGAAGGGACGAGTTACCACAGGCAAAATTTCGAAAGACGACTCAAATCCGTATGAAACCTGCCCTTAACATGAATATGGGCGAGTTCGGACGGACAACAGATGCGGGCGGATGCAGGGGTAGATCTAGGATTTCTGCCTGGGAGGGGCAAGATCTATAATTTTTTTCAGAAATGACAAAATTGCGAAGGTTTTTAAATATACATGATTATTTTGCAAAATAAATTACAAATCGTACAAATATACAGAGTTATTTTGCAATTTTCTTTTCTAGAGAGAGCGCTTGCCCCCGTGACATAAGGTGGCTCCACCCCTGAACGTATTCGGGTCGAATTGACCCATATGTGTTTTCGATTTTTTTAATAATAGAAATATAATAAATAAATTATAAATAAAAAGAAAGATTGGTGCAAAAGCGCAAAAAATAGAATAGGTCGGAGTTGTGAACACCGGCCTTTTGAGAAAATTTAATAGGCCGGTGTTCACAACACCGGCCATTGGCTTTTGTTGATTTTATGCGCAAATCAAAGTACCAAACAGTGAGTTGAGGTTTTTTTATTAATAAAAATATTATTATTTTATTCTATGAATTAGATTATAATTAGGTAATTTTTGACAGCGCTCGTCGGAATCGTAATTAATTTTTTTTATCGTAGCAAGCAATCGAGCTGTAGATATTTGAGTCTACTTCCACCGCGTCGAGTTCGATTTGCAATCGGAGAAACGAGCGACTCAGAATTGATTCTGACGCAAACTCATGATAAAAAATTACTAATTAAGACATAAGTTGAATATAGAGCCAAATTTTAGATGCACATTCCTCCGACTGCAAATCAGACTCGACAAGATTAAAGTAGACTCGAATATCTACAATTTGATACCTTGCGACGATAAAAAAACTAATTACGATCTCGACGAGCGCAACTGAAGTTGCTACAAAAAAATATTAAGTATGATTAGCATTTTTTCTACAAACTTCAGCTACGCTCGTCGGGACCGTAATTAAGATCTGTTTATCGTCGCAAGTCATCGAGCTTTAGAGATATGAGTCTACTTCCACCGCGTCGATTCTGATTTGCGATCAGAGAAACGAGCAACTCAAAATTGAGTCTGACGCAAACTCATGATAAAAATTACTAATTAAGACATAGGTTGAAGATGAAGCCAAATTTAATATGCACATTCCTCCGATCGCAAATCAAACTCGACGCGACTGAAGTAGACTCAGAATTCGCGTAATTCATAGGAAATAAAAGAAAAAATCATGTGCGTGTGCGTGTGCGTGTGGTTTGATTTGTGTACCCACCGAGTCAATATGTGTAGAGCAGCAAATGGCACAGAAGTTAAACGTAGTAACAAACTAACAATATTGTATTTTCAACGGTGGTTGGTTTTATATTTGAGCTTCTTTAATTACAGGTGCAGTGGTGCACTATTAAATATGGAATATTATTCTTCATGCAATATATTTACAATACATGAATCTCCCTAGAGATTCTTTTGTACCACTATTATTTTTTTCTTTGAACCTTTTTTTTTTTCCTTCTGAACGCATGGTTCAAAGCATCTTTCATAGATTAATTAATGTATAAAGGTGCGTTAGCGATTCTCCATTGTACATCAACCAACTAAATTTTAAATTAACATCTGTAAAGAGAACAACTAGCTAGGTTCATGATTTGAATTTCACATTGATGTCCCAAAATGGTATAGGCTTTTAAAACTAGACAATGCTCTACTAATCGCAAGCGTACGACTTCGTTGAGTACGTTCAGGTATCGAATCCACAGGGACGGAAATTTACTCTAAACCAGACTCAGTTCAATTCCAATTCTAATGGTATGTCTTTTTGGTATTTTGTATAAAAGAGGGGGGGGGGGAGTTTTGTAAAGTTTTGATTAAGCTAAACAGTTATCACTAACAGACAGTAAGCAATAAAGAAAAGCAAGTAAACAAGTGTTGTAATCAATCAATAATAAGATCCTAGGGTTTTGGGAAATTGTTTGTCTCTGGATGGTCTCTTGCGGCCCGCAAGCTCTCACTTGCGGCCCGCAAGAAACAGTCGCCCCTGGAAGTTACTTGCGACCCGCAAGCTCTCACTTGCGGCCCGCAAGCAACTGTCACAGAGAAGGGTTTTCAGTCGTAATTGGTTCTTAACTATCGGTTCGTGGTTCCATTCACCTCAACTCTCGTTTGTTGGTAATTGTACACTTGCTGACAGTTGTAAACCTTTAGGATAACCTCTTATACCTAACTTTATTTGGATTCTTTCTTTAGGTTTGTTTAATCTCTCGATTTAACACGAAATGTCCCTCTCGGGTATTTTCGGATTCTAAATCAACTAAAGCAGTTCCTAATCAGTTGCAAATCATTTGATACTCATGCCACACTGGATTTGGCCTTATCCACGGGCTTAACAAGTAATAAACAAGTTTCAATAGGAAAAGATGAGAATAAAATCAATCCAATATAAAAATCACGACTAAACATCATTTATAATCAACATCCATGACAAACAATCCATTCCCTAACCCTAAGATACAGTTCACTACTCACACATGGCAGCAAACAACAAGAAAAAAAAGATAAAAGAATGAGTTCATGGTGAAAAGAACCAAAAACCCAAAATCAGCAGATCTGCCCTTGCAGGTGGTCTTCACGTCGCGATATTTCTCGAAATTCGTGAAGGGAGGCACCGAGCAATGGTCAGGTCTTCTTCTCCTGTGTCAGGTCTAAACGGCGGAACCCCCCAAAACCTAGAAAAGGCTGCTATATATAGCTCAAAACGCGAGGTGAACAGGCCCTGGAGCGGCCGGAATTTCCATATCAGGCCTTGCGGGTCGCAAGTGAAGGCTTGCGGCCCGCAAGCAATGCGCAGAGAGGTGAACGTCTCAAATCGAAGCTCCTGATGAGCCCGTGATGGCTCCAAGTGCTCCATATGCTCCATATACCTGAAATAAGACCAAAGAAGAGCAGTAAACAAGAACAAGGTAGAGAACAAGCTAAAATGCAAGTAAAATAGTGATTTTAGGGTGAATATGAGTACAAGTCAAGGCAAATATATGCATATGAATGCAACGCATCACACATCTTTATTTATCAGTAAAGTGGCAGCACAATTCCAGCCGTCAAATGAGACTAATCACACTATATCATTGTGTAACATCGTGAATACTGAATTCCACAATGTGAAAGAACCTCTTATTTTAGGATTGAGATCTCCTAATTTTCTTTCTATTTGATCCGGATCGTTGAATTATAATGAACTGCTCAGATTAAAATCAAAAGATCCTCCTACAATTTATTTGTGATGATCAGATCCTCTATTTTTAATCTTACGGTTCAAGAGAGAATAATAGAATCCTCCTTTTACTCCAAAATAATAGCAGATTCGGACCCCTTATTTTACGACGCGAAAGTCATGTTTTTACTCCAAAATTTCATGATTTTTAGAGCTTTCTAACTATATTTTAAATATTTTTAGAAACAGTCCTGAAAAAGTCATGTTTTTTTAATATTAAACTGAATTGTTTTTAAAAAATATTTAAGATATAGCTAGAAATCTCTAAAAATCAAGAAATTTTATTTCATACAAGATTTTGATATGAAAAAAATCATTGAGCAACTCAAATTTAAATTTTGACCACTAAAAGTTGGCTAATGTAAAAATTTTGCACTTCGGCCGAAGTGCAAACATTTTCACATTAAGCATACTCTATACATGTATATAGAGAGAGAATCTAGCTAACATATTAACGTTAGCGAAACTGAAAGCGTGCTAACACATGTTTATTTCGAAGCATCTCCAAGTGAGGTTGAAAGATCTTTTGAATCCAAATCAAATTGTCTTAAGAACCTGTGCTTAGTCTAGTGGGTAAGTGTAATATTTTTTGTGTGGGAGATCGCAAGCTCGAAATTTGAATGAGATACTTTAGTTGTTTAAATTTGAGTGGCATGATTCTAAATTTTATCTAAAAAAGGAAAAAAAAATATCAGATTTCCAATTAAATCAAATTATGTATATAAGTAAAAAATTCTCCCTACAGAACTAACTTAATCGGTCAATTTAAATTACACGATTCGAACTGAAATTTGAAATCAAAAGAACATACCAATATCATTCGAATATACACTTATTTCCATATTCAAGTTTGACAAAAAATCTCAAGATTCACGTACTATATGACATGAATAGTAAAGTTATCCTCAGAAACGGAGACGAATGTTGTGGTGCGCTAAACGGCGTTACACAGTTCGCATTGACCGTTCAGTTATAATCGATCATTGGCTATAAAAATAAATAATTTATTTTCAAAATACGAATTTCTTTGCGATCGAACGATCCTCAACGCGTGTAACGCAGCGGTTGTGCTCTTACAACCCTATATGTTCGGAAGCAAATTCTCTGTCGCGCAACAGGACTGAATGCCTTAGATTCTCTGTGTTGCAGGCTACGTACGGCTCAGATTTGATTCAGAAAATCTGATATTATAAAATTTAGCTTGCACGAGTCTGGATGCAAAATCAAATGTTGAAATTTGCTGCGCAGCACACAGTATTTGTGATGCGCTGTAGAATATCTCATTTGTATATGTTCAATGGTTGAAGATACGCATGCTTTGCATTTGCGTGGGGCCCCCACAACAAGCAGGTATGAGGTATGACTTATGAGCCTGTCAAATGAGGAGGAGAGAGGAGGGGTCCGAGGGGAGGAGATGAGAGAAGATCAGGGAAGAGCGAGAAGAGATCAAGAGAGTGTGTAAGGGGTATGGGCATGCATGTAAAGGACCAAGGGGTGTGGCCCATGGTGCTTCCACCAATCATAAAGAAACCCAATCCATCTCCAACCCCCCACGCCAACCTATTTTGGGCCCACTCTTTTCTTATCTATGTTTTCTATATTATATATATATATATATATATATATATATAGGGGGGATCCGTGGCCTCCTTCTCGTGGCCTCCACTCCGTAGCCTCCAGCCTAATTTTCCACCAAAATCAATGATATGGCCGATCCGGACCGTTCAAAACATTACTCATACTAATATAGACTTGGAGACTAAATTTTAGATTTTTTTGAATTTTTTTACTGTTTTATCTGACGGGTTGAAAATTGTATGTCTATAAGTCGTTAGATAAATCCAATTTTCAACCCGTCCGATAAAATAGTAAAAAAATTCAAAAAAATCTAAAATTTGGTCTCTAAGTCTATATTAGTATGAAGAATGTTTTCAACGGTCCGGATCGACCATTTTCATTGATTTTGACGAAGAGGCTAGAGGAGGCTACGAAAAAGAAGGCTAATGGATCCCCCCTCATATATATATATATATATATAATGAGCATGACTAAAATAATATGCATAGTACACCTCATTTCGTATTATGGGGTCATTTGTATTTAATTTGGTCATTAAATTGATATTTAAATTGCTCAATAAATTCTTCATATCAAAATCTTGTAGGAAATAAAATTTCGTGATTTTTAGAGCTTTCTTGCTATTTTTTAAATATTTTTTAAAAACAGCCTAGAAATGACACTTTTGTAGTATTAAATCTGGACTGTTTTTAAAAAATATTTAAAAAATAGCAAGAAAGCTCTAAAAATCACAAAATTTGTTTTCCTACAATATTTTCATATGAAGAATTTATTGAGCAACTTAAATCTTAATTTATTGACCTATATCTATATGCATAGTACGTTATGTGATGTACTATTCATATTATTTTAGCCATGCTCATAATATAATATAGAGAAAATTTTCAAAATGCCATTACAAAATTTGGCAATTGTTAAAATGCCACTACAAATGCCATTAAAATGCATTACCTATTTTAATTATGCCATTATTTCATTTTTAATGCAATTTTCAATTTCTAACTGTTGATTATACCCATTTTACCCCTCATTTCAGAACCTAAACCTCGGTATCGAACCGATACACACAGTATCGAATCGAATAAGGGAGAGCTCTGAGAGAGAGGGGAAGTCGACGAGTCGAGAAGGGCCAACAGCTTGGTGTCCCACTGTTGGTTGATCTTACCTCGTCAGCTTGAATCGTCAGCTTAGTGCCCCACTGTTGGTGCCCCACTGTTCTCGCCCTTGGAACATGCAATCGCTGGAATCAAGCGGACCCTAACCTTGCCTCGTCAGCTTGAATCGACTCACCTTGCCTGGCCTTGTCAGCTCTTCACCTTTTGTGCCGCTTGTCACCTCTTCTGTCGCTGGAATCACCTCTTCCGTCACCTCTGGTATTGTTTTATTTCTGACAATCGCTGTTATTGCTGTGATTTTAAACAAATTTTTCGAATATGCTGTTGTAGTTTGCATCGGTACTTCTAGAGTTTAATATGGGGAATCGATAGAATTGAATTCACAATTCTTCCTTCCAACTGTAAGTGAAAATTCATGAAGCCCAATTGGTAATTTGACATGACCCATAGTGAGATTTATTCTTCCTTTGATTGAAAAAGCTAGGCAAGGCCGCTAAGGTTGAGTGATAGGAAAAAGAAAGGCAGAGAGGGACCAAGAAAGTCGCTCGTGAATTCACTCGCTAGGAACTAGGAGTTCGTTATGGAGATGAGCTAGCTTAAGTGCTTGCTTGTTAAAGTAGTTGTATTTTCTGCCAATATTTCTTTATTTTAGCGAATATGGGTTGTTGGATGATAGTAATCAGCAGAGAGTAGTAGATGGTTTGGTTTGATTGAGAGCTATGAGATCTAGTAGGGGTGATAGTGCAAGTGGTAATGGAATCAGTGGAAATGCGAATTCAGGTAAGTATCCTATACCTACTTTATTAGAAATTATTTGAATTACTATAGAATTCACATAATAGTGCAAAAAAATTCACTACACTTACAATAGTGTTTACATATTTATATTGTGCAGCTTCATTAGTTGATGGATACAATTGCTGGTTTGGATGATGAAGGACAAGGGAGCAGTACCAGAACAGTGAATGACCCTGAGAAGAGACGAAAGCGGGGTCGGCACCCAACGAAACACGATGGAAAAGTACTGTGAAACAAATCCAAAGCAAGTTTACAAAGGAGAGGAATGTACAATCGAAACTAGTTCAAGCGCAAGATGCAACATGAGAATTTTAGTAATTTGTTGGAACTTATATGTGAATTCCATTTATGTTTAATTCCAAATGGGTTTTCGATAATTATGTAAGTTTCTTTTCAAAATGCTTCTTTTTTTTCTGGTGATATTCTGATACATGTTTAAAGAGAAAGAAGAAGATTTCCCAAGCTGGATGCTCTCAGCATGGTAAATACAAACGTTCACGTATTAACATTTCACATTCAACTATCTAGTATTAATGTTCACATATATCTATCATATGGGTATTCTTTTTTGTTTTGTAGGACTTGATACTCATCATGAAGTGGATGGCTTGGAATTCTTTCATTGTTAATGCTGTTCATTTTAGCATTCTTTTCTTTCTTTTTTTTACACTATTGGATTTTAAATGCGAGAAGTTTTTTTATTTTCCTTCTTTTAGCATTTGATTCACTTGTGATGACTTGTGTTTCTGGGTTAAAGTAGTACATGTCACGAAGCTAGCACCTAGTTTTGTTTCCTGCATTCTACAGTAGTAGGCTTTGAGCCCCATACTGTTGACTTGTTCTTCAGCAGAAAAGGCACTTTATGTTGTTTATTTATTAAATCATTGGAAGAATGTAAACTGTATAGCTAACTAGAGCAAAATGTAACCTATTTGGGGAACATCATATTTGTAAGAATACAAAATGTTCCATGTTTTCAATTTGTTTAAATAGAATCTTGGATTTTGGTATATTCAGTGTGGTACTATCATATCTGTCTGGTTTGTTGTTGGCATAAACATATAAAGCATGAATTTTAATTGATGTTATTTGTATCAAATTGGATTGGTATTTTTATATGAAGATTTTGGTTTTTGTTTTACTTCACTGCAAGTTCAAACTTGCATGCATCAACTTGTTTGTTGTACCAAATTAATAGCTTCAATGCAAGTGAAAATGAAACATCGACATATATCATACTTCTGTCATTATAAAAATGCATATCTTAAAATGCTCACACAATTGCTACTAATTAGATGAAGCAACCAAGCTACACGCTTTACTTTCAAAAATGACTAACATAGTAACATTAGAAAGACCTGGTTAATGCATTGATACATTATACATCACTCATAATGACATTGTATTTTCCAAGCTATTTACAAAATTCTTTCTTCCCACTCCTTGGTACTGAAACTTGTACCAGAACAAAAATACAATGAGAAAAAGCCAAAATCTGCTATCTTCCATCGCGAACCTTCTAGTTTTGCTTCCAGTCAGGATCTTCTAGTCAAATTGTGCTCCGCACATAACATGCAATACAAACAAAAGCCCGTAAGTTCCTATTTGCAAGTTAGAACAAGCAATACCAGAGGCGACAGAAGAGGTGACAGAAGATGTGATTCCAGCGACAGAAGAGGTGACGAGCGGCACAGAAGGTTAAGAGCTGACGAGGCTAGGCAAGGTGAGTCGATTCAAGCTGACGAGGCTAAGCTAGGCTCCGCTCAATTCCAGCGATTGCATGTTTCAAGGGCGAACAGTGGGGCACTAAGCTGACGAGGTAAGATCAACCAACAGTGGGGCACCAAGCTGTTGGCCCTTCTCGACTCGTCGACTTCCCCTCTCTCTCAGAGCTCTCCCTTATTCGATTCGATACCGAGGCTTAGGATTCTGCCTAAATGAGGGGTAAAATGGGTATAATCAACAGTTAGAAATTGAAAATTGCATTAAGAATGAAATAATGGCATAATTAAAATAGGTAATGTATTTTAATGGCATTTTGACAAATATGATATTTGTAGTGGCATTTTGACAATTGCCAAGTTTTGTAATGACATTTTGAAAATTTTCCCTATAATATATATATAGTATGGTTATCTAATTCTACTCCACAAAACATCAATTTTCTCGCGGCATTGTGTTTTTTTATCTCTAATTTTAAAGTTCAAACGATCGTTTCAAACGGTAGAATTTGATCTTCATATTAAATTATTTTGGGAGACCGAATTTTACTTTTTTATATTTATTATTTTTAAAGAGGGTGAAAAATATAATCTAATTTTTTTGGGATCATTGGACATGAAATGTTTTTACCTCTTTAAAAGGAGTAAACAAGTTTTTAAAAAATGTAAAATTAGATTTTAATATGAAGATCAAGTTCTATGATTTGAATTAGTCGTTTGAACTTTCAAATTTGAGATACGAATGCGAAGTACAACTTGTTTAGTGCTTTCTAATGCTTTTGAAAGGGTGCTTATTCTCTACAATATCATGTTTGGCACAAATTGATGTCCATTTTTCTTGAAAAGTTGATTTTTTTTTCAAAATAATGTACGTAATTAAATATTAAAAAACACATATTTTGATATGAAAAATATTCAACGGATATCGTATTCGATCCAAAACTCGATACCATTATTTTTCGAGGAGTCAGATAAGATGCATAATAAACATAACAAACTACGAAACATAGTTATAGTTTGAATAACATGTTAATCTGATGAATGTTAAAAAAATATATTATGCATAATATTTCAGTTATCATTAATATTTGATACGAAGGATGTTATTAAATAACATGCATAATAAAATTAAATTTAGCTGAAATGATATCGATTGTTACATCCAAATATGACATTGCACTATTAATTCTCTAATTTTATGTCTCGTGTGATTTCTTTCTTTTGCTTAATTTTTTATTTCTTTTTTCTTGATTTTAAGTGTCATATTAATGATACTTTAAATTGTGAAACTTGCTTCTTATTCAAAGAATCCAAGGCTTGACGGAAGAAGCATTGTGCTATGCTAGTGAATCGAGATGCGAGAAAATAGCGTAGTTTCAGACTACCTAGAACGATTTAAATAATTTTCTACTTAAGTCTATTCACCTCCCCCCTTAAAAAAAAAATCGCATCTAGAGTATTACATAAGGTGGAGTACTCGTTTAATAGTTCATATAATTTCGAAGTTTGTAGGTGCAAATTTCAAAATTAAATGAATCATTAGATGAGTACTTAACTTTACGAGATATTCCACCGGCTCCCTCTCAAAGGCGGAGCCACCTTATGCTGGAAATTTTTTTGCAAATAATCTTTTATATTCATATGATTTGTTATTTTTTTTGACAAAATTATCATGTATATATAAAAATGTACAACATTTCGGCTATTCTTAAAAAAATCATAAATTTTACATCCCTAACGAAAATTTTGAATCCCCGCCGTCCCGGATCCAAATTTGCTACAACGCAGCACAGATCGAACGCCCATAATTTACTGCGTTGTAAGCAATAAACGGCCCAAATTTGATTCAGAAGATCTGTATTTTTAAAATTTAGTTTGCACGAATCTCAAAGCAATTTAAAGATTCAGATCAGCCGCGCTTAACGTGTAGCGCTGCACCTGATTTGGATTGCCGCTGCCCCTCGCTCAAATTAACGCGTCTATTCATCCCCCTCTAATAAGGGACATTTGAAACAACATCTTATATGTTCCCGTAATGTCGTTGCTTATTCAATATCTAATAATTTAATCCCGTTGTAACAAGCCAAATCATTACCATTCTTTACCTGCACGCTATTACGATATTTTAACAGCATTTAATTGATAAAATAAAGTACATTAAAAATAAGAAATTTGTCATATTTAGTATAGACATTGAGAGACAAAACACGAGAAACTATATATTTTTGCAAATTTTTTTAAAAAAAATCCGTCATTAAATTTTGACAAACTATTGAGACCGACTTAGAACAAAGCAGAAATGGTGTCAAATTTATGTATTAATAAAAATATGACCTTGATGGATTGATCAATTCACGATTTTGTTGATATTTGAATTTTAGGATTTTAGATTATTGAAGTTCTAAAAGTAAAAACACACGAAACAATAAAAGTGGAAAAAAAATTTAATTTACACCAACAGAGATATCTCGTGTAGCTGTGAAAAATGCGCACCATGCACACTGCCAAACCTGAAGCAGTCAACATTGTTTAGATAACAAATTAGTTTTGTTCTGTTAAAAATGGCATGCTTAAACTTCAACCGAATTATAAGTACGGGTCAAGCACGGGCGGATCTAGTTTAATACAGGAGTAGATACGTGTCTATTTCTGAATTCTAAAATTCGTCATACCATCAATGATATTTGATATAGTGTCTACCTCTGAATTACTATTGTGTCTACTCTTGCAGCGGACTCGAATATTTTCTCGTGCGTACCTTGTCGAATCTCCGCCACTGGCTTCTGACGAGTCTCTCAAACTCTTCCACACTCGACTTTCTCTTTGTTGCATCATCTTTTTTGTGTAGTGTCATCTGGCCCATGCTCATCTCTCTTTGTCTCGCCTACAGGAACATGCGATAAACTTGTTCTTTTTCAAATCCAATCGTTCGTTGTCTAATTCAGCCACAAGTGTCGAAGTGAAGTACTTGAATGTAATAATAGATGCAAATTTCATAAATTTTCACAAAATTTGTGAATTTTCATTCTAATCTTGTTTAAGTTATTACTATAACACTCGGATATGTGCTTCAGACTTTCGATTGTTAGTACCGTACAATCTTGGATATGTGCCTCAATTATTATAAAATAATAATGGTAAAGAAAAAGGCAAATAAATAAGCTTCATCAGTAAAAGCACATACAAATTGAAATATAATAAAATCACAATATAATAAAAAATAAAAAAATTAAGTATTACATGTGAAGTGATCCCTGCTCAACTTCAAAAATAACAAAAGAAATGCTGATGGACAATTTTGTCTTTCTAATCCAGAAACGCCTTTTGAGTTCTATTTTCATTGTGATTTTATTATATGGGTGCTAGTCTAGTTAAGCTAACATGAGGGTAATCAGATGATATGACTCTAATTCATTTTTTTTATTATTAGTTGATATTATTATTATGAACCTTGTCAGTTGTTGTTTTACTCGGTCGGTGTGAGAAATATGTTTAATTGAATGAAGGTAAATAACACCTTGTAAAAAAAATTACAGTATGTCGGCTTGATTTATCGTCATTGCTTTGATTATTCTGTAGGTGTTATTATATTTTTTTATATTTGAATTTTTTAATATGTAAATCATACTCTTTAATTACTATGATATCCAATATTTTGACGAAATTTATACTCTCGTAAGTAATCAATGTCTACTCCTGATTATAATTATAGATCCGCCGCTAGTCAAGCATGATATGAACTATCATATTAAGTTGATAACTTATAGTTCAAATCGAGAGAAAGTACAAGGGTAGATTAGTACTAATCACATGAATAAAGAAAAGATTAGCACTAATTTCATGGACTAGATCCAAATAGTCACGATATGAAGACCATCTCTTGATCTAGTAGCTAAGAGCAAGAACTTTTGTGTGAAAAATTTTGAGTTCCAAATTTCCATAGAAGATAAAAATCATTAAAAATAGTTGAGTAGTTTGACGTTCTTCTCTACTAAAAAATGGTCATGATATGAGTACATTAAAATTGGATTTTTTTTTTTGGTCTCAGCGATCGGAACTACGTGAGATTTTGGCTAATATTATCTTCTTTTTTAAAGTACTTGTTTAAACTTAGAAGATTAGAAATAATTCCTCAGTTCAAAAAAATATTTTTTGGAGCAATAATTTATTTTAAATTATTACAGGTAATACTGTTTCAAAAATGGCAAATGAATAATACAAGTATACAACCATCAGCTAACGTATTGTATAGTTGTCTTTTTTATTCAGGGGAAAAGAAGAAACAATTGACTTGGTCGGAAGCAGTTCTTTTGTCGCGCAACAGAATTTAACGATTCAGATTTTCTGCGTTGTAGGCTACGAACGGTTCAGATTTGATTCAGAGAGTTCTGATATTACAAAATTTAGCTCGCACGAATCTCAATGCAAATTAAATATTAAAATTTACTGCACAACACGCACAATATTTTTGCTGCGCGGTAGAAGATCTCATTCGGACGTGATCACACAAGACTCAGAGTCAAAAAGAAAAGAAATAAAATGGTTATTCTTTTTTAGGCAAAAGATAAAATCAAATAAAAGAGGCGGTGGAGGCATGGGCGCATGGACCAGTATCCTCCGCGGATCTCATTTGATTACATTTTGTGTATCGCGATATGAATCGTCAGATTAAAGATCAACGTTTGACCGTCATTGATATAATTTAGAGGAAATCATTGTATTATTAAATTATAATCGTTGATATTAATTCAACGGTTTAGATCAACAAATACGCAATTTCAACGACTATCGTTCCGTGGAGGCATGGTGTGAGGAGTCCGAATCTGGTGCTCGTAAAAATCGTGCTTGCTTTCCTGCTTGTCTCGATCCGATCGCCTGACCGTCACGAACGGCTGTAATTTGATTCAGAGGGCAGATGCTTTGACCGTTAGATGAATTTTGAACGATTCAAATCGAAACAAGCAAGAAAACAAGCAGGAATTTACGAGCAGCAGATCCCGTTCCATGGTGTGAGAGTGAGAGTCAGGCTTTTTCCACTGGACTAAATTTTAAATCGAAATTTTCTTCTATAGATTAATATATAGGAATAGAAGAAAAGATGTTGATTGAAGATTTATACGTAGAAAGATAAAAGTTTGCTCTCATACCAAAAAAAAATTGTTTATAGATGTAGCACGTTAGGTCTGCGAAACAATAATATACCGAAGTCGAATCTGTATATATTTAATTTAGGGATACGATACGTAGATATCAATATCAATTATTTTATAGTGCGACATTTTTTTTACCGCAAGGTATATTTTCTATCGTGTCATTTTTATTTTTAAAATTAATGCACGGAAATGGTTATACCGTGTGGAAGTGATTTGAAATTTTATTGCATGTTGGACCACGTCAAAAAACATATTTACGATATTGATCATAAGTAGCAAAAAAATTCTTAACATTTAGTTATAATTTTGTTTTTTTATTTTCAGTCCGCAGCAGCTGCAGTATATATTCATTTTTGTTTTCGTATTATTAATGTGAATCGGTCTGATTTAAAAAAAAATTGGTCAAAATTATAATTAAATATTCATAAATTTTTGTTGTTTATTATCACTACTGTAAATATATTTTTAAACATGATCATACATGCAAAAAAATACAAATCTCTTCCTACACTGTAAAAAATACCCGTGCTTATTTTTTTTGAAAAAAAGTTGTATGGTAGAAAATCTACCGTAGAACACAAAAAACTGTCGCACGATAAAAAATCTACCGAACTTACCATCCAATCTAAAAACTTCAACTCCTTAACTATTTTTTCAGTATTAATTTTGTAATTACTAAAAAATTCTGAAATTCTTTTTCTTTTTATAATAAAAGAGACGGTTCGGACATTCAAATTACTGTCCTCAAAAGACGATCTTTCAAATCACAGTCCATTGAGAAATGACATTCCTGGAATGTGATTCGAGAATCAGGTTGTACTTTTTTTAATCTTGCAAGAGTGACTTGATTTTTCAAACAGACTTTTGATTGATATAATTTATTAATTAGACAATTGGAGCTATACATATATAATATATTTGATATTGATATCGATTTTATTATGCGCATTTAGTTGTGTTATCGTGCACATTATTTGAATTATTATGCATGTTATTTTTTGTACCGAAATAGTTATACTTGTTATCGATTTTATTATGTATCTTTAGTGGAATTATCATGCACATTATTTGAGTTATTATGCACGTTATTTTTTGTATTGAAATAGTTGTGCATGTTATTTTTTTTGTACTGAAATAGTTATGATATACATGCATAATAACTTAATAATGTGCAAGATAACTCAACTAAAGCTGCATAATAAAATCGATATCGATAATTGATATCAAATGTGATATCTACGAAACATTATCTTTAGATAATATTCTTCATGTCTATGATTGTAACTAAAAATGTCATATTAGAATTAAAAAAAACTTTTTAAGTGGAATTGAGATCTCAAATTTATTCCAGTGTAAATAAAATAATATAAGTGACGAAGCTGTGACGTGTTTTCAGCATTCGAGTAATTAGAAAATGGACATGCATTGGCAATGCTTAATTTGACAACTTTAATCACAAATGTTTAAATTAATTACAAAATTTAGAAATAAAAAGTACTTGAAAAATCTTGAACTCGTTAATTTGGTTGTGTTTAAGTTCCATACGGTTTAAGTGCTATTTTTATATTTCATCGAAGAATATTTTAAATTTGTAAAAGTATAATTTTGTGATTTTTATGATGTACTAAAATACATGTAAATTAATAAAAATATGAAACAATATTTAATCTATTATTTTTATTTTTAGCAATTATTTGAAAATACACTGAAAATTATTGAGCTAAACATTATCAAATAAAAGAGATCTGTCAATGATTAAAAAACAACTTGCCCAACAATTATGCATTTGGTGTCTAAGTAGTTGGTGAATTATATAAAAATCATTGGCAAATGGTTGTTGCCGAAGAAAAAATAATAACTTAATATTATTTTTATAATTCTAAAGATCAAAATAATAATATAATAATGTAATATTCAAAGAACTATGTTTGTACTTTTGAAATTTTAAGGACTAAAATTATAAAATAATGATTTTAAGGAACATTTGTGTATTTCACCTTTTTATGTTGGTTCCAGAGCAACAATTAATTTGTATGGAATTACTTGTCTTTTTCATATTCTAAAATTTCTTTGCTATTAAGTAGAAAGATTCGGCTTTAAGTAACTTTGACGCGAATGCTCATATATTTTTTTTTTTCATTATATAGAAAGATTTGGTTTCCTTTTTCTTTTTCTTTCCAAACTTGTGTATTCAATTTATTGCAAATATAAGTGCAATAAGTAAAATTTTAATTTAATTTTACGTGCTTGCCATTAATTTATGGTGAATTTTGTTTGTAGCATTAAGAATTGAGGAACATTTATGTGATTTACTTTTGGCAAAAACTCAGTACTACAAAAATAAGTAAATTAGATAATCTGACTCATCTGAGCTGTATAATTCATCGAAATTGGTGAAAACTTATTTACTTTAACTTTTACTATGTTTTTCAAATAATCATTTTTGATCAATTTCGATGAATTGAACAACTCAAATGAAACAGTACATAGTGTATCTATCTTTTGGAGTACTCAAGCTTTTGCCTATGGCCAAAATAAATTTGCATCTATTTACTTGTCTTTTAGATATCCTAAAATTTATTTGTTATTAAGTAGAAAGATTCAGCTTGATTTTTTTTTTCAAAACATGAGTGTTCACTTTATTGCGAATAAAAGTAGAATTTTAATTTACTTTTTACATGAGGACCATTAATTTACGGTGAACTTTGTTTCTAAAGGAATTTGTAACTTACTTTATTTTATGCTGGTTCCAGACAAAATAACTTTGCATTGAAATACTCATATTTTCTATATCCTAAAATTTATTTGCATTTAAGTGGAAAGATTTCGGCTTTTAAGTAATTTTTATGTGAATGGCCTAAATTTCATCTGCTATCAAGTAGAAAGATTCGGTTTGATTTTGTTCCAAAAGTTATTTATTCACTTTATAGTTAATAGAAGGAAAAAATTTAATTATTTTTTCTTTGTCAACCCTTAATTAATTTCACGTATATCTTTAAAAAAAATCTAAATATGTATTTTCCCTTTTAAATTTATATATTATGTATTTACCCTTCTAAACTTTAAAAACTTCAAAACTTACAAATTTATTCATTTATTATTTTTTATATTAAAACTCATTTTCGAATGTGTAATATATCTATTTTACTCTTCATTTAAAGTATTAAAAATATAGCATGTGTAATAAATGTCAGTCTTATATTTGATCGGTATTTGTACTCATGACGTATATCTAGTGACATTTAGCTATATTATTGTGTATGTATTAAAAGTAGATAAATGAATAGTTTGCTCTCGAAAATCGATCAAATATCTGACCAATATTTTCATTAAAAAACAACAT
The DNA here is from genome assembly GCA_964058865.1 of Eleocharis quinqueflora. NCBI lineage: Eukaryota > Viridiplantae > Streptophyta > Magnoliopsida > Poales > Cyperaceae > Eleocharis > Eleocharis quinqueflora. The sequence goes on from CAXKVX010000349.1 coordinate 84,918, forward strand.
TTATTTATACTTTTAGTTCAGAGTAAAAGCGGTATATTTAGATGTCACCGGTTTACGTTAGAGTACAAAATGACTAATTTGCCTAAAAAATCGATCAAAAATAAAACCCACATTTTTCATTAAACAAGCTACATTTTTAATGCTTTTATTGAAGGTTAAAATATATATTTTACACATTTAAAATGAACTTTCATATAAAATAATAAAACGAGTAAATTTGTAAGTTTTTTAATTTTTCAAGAAAAAATACGTAACATCCAAATTTAAAAAATATATATATAATTTTAATGTTTTTGAAAAATATACCTGAAATTCCGTCTGATCAGTAACTATGGAGATGTAGTAGCGTGTTTTTTCCTTTTGAATGAAGTTGTTTTGATTGAATATCGTGTTACCATTTTAATTTTTAAGGAAACAGGAGGTCGATTCCAAAATATTGCAACTTTTTCCTTTACGTTCATAAATGACCAAAAAAATCTTTTTGATAGTAATATGAGAGAGAAGCAAGAAACTGTTGTGGAGGAAAAACAAATAAAAATGGTAGTTGAGAGGAGGTAGCCATCATTTCACAAATAAATTTCGCCAAGGAACAGAGGCCTATATAATAGTAGGTAATTTAACCCCCCACAATACTTTCAAATCGCCTCCTCTCTCTCTCTCTCTCTCTCGATCGACACCAACACCATCCCTTCTTTGGTGAAACCGCCCCGATTTTAGCCAATTTGTCTCTTCCTTTCTCTCTCTACGCGCCGTCACTGTTTCAGCTCCCTCCTGTGTCCTGTCTTTAGCTCTCTCTCCCTCTCCATACCCAACTTTTTTATGCACAGATTG
>CAXKVX010000350.1:0-20454 GCA_964058865.1 Eleocharis quinqueflora
GATGCATTGATTGGTTCTATGGCACTACACCATTATGATGTTAGATATCTATGTCATTTTATCTTATCAGAAAGGATACAGCATAAGGCAAGAGACAGAGACCCAGAGAGAAGGGACGACATGGCAGGCCGTGTAGCATCCCCATTGGAACCTTTAGCAAGTCTGGCATCTTTTCCAACAAAGTCCTCCAACTTTTTGATAATTCCAGAACAGACAGCATTCGCATTTCCATTAGAATTACCTTCACCAGAGTCATATATGTACCCACAGGAGCTGGTACCAGTGGCTATGAGGACCACTCGATTGAGTTGGTTGAGTAGGAGAAGAGAATTAATAAAGGGTATGACCTAGTAATTATCAAAACAAAACGATTACTCTCTACTTCCAAAATGTAAGTAATCATTTGTATTAGTGTAAAAATTTATACTTTCTACAATAACAGTACCAAACAATAACCACATTGTTAGCTTACATTACAACAATCATCAGGACTGCAATAGTTTATACTAGCACCAGTGGTACCAAAACTGACATAAAAGCTCAGATGAATGAAAATTAATCTATACATAGTTTTCTTTTTTGGTGTTTGTGTAAGGGAATACCATCAATACCATCAGACTGGAATTAATTATGGTGAGTTTTAGAGGCAAAGCAGGACTTTTTCGTAAAGTAAAGGGAAGTTCAGGGGTAAAGGAGCAAAAATTACATGGTTAAGAAATTCAGAGAAAGGGAGAGAGGCGGCGGCCCAGAATAAAGGATTGGTGTCCAAAAGCGCCACCACCAGACTCACGTCATCTGCGCTAATACAATATTTAGAATGAGAAAATGGAGTTTCAAAGGAATACATATCGAGAGAGAAAGAGGGAGAGAGACCTTGGTAGAGCTTGGACGGAGCGGAAGCCATGGAAACCTCAAACCTAGAGAGAATTGTTTTCTATTTCGTTTTGCGAATTGTTTTCTATTTCAGGTTCACGTTTACGTTCACATGAGTGAGTAAAGACAAAAAAAAAATTAAACTCAAATTAATTGTATTAGTTGATCATCATTAATAATTGTACAATCAAGTTAATTGCATCGATAATAGTGAAATCAAATTAATTTTGATCCAATTTGCCTACATTATGTATTATCTAGACACATGCGTTCAGAAATCGAAGTCACTCGAGTTGACAAAGCAAAATATTTTATCAAATAATTTGAAATCTGCGTTTACGTCTGAACGTGTGTCCAGACGTCACATTTATAATGTTGTCTGAACGCAACATTCAGACTCAGCGTTCAAAGATGAACGTCGGTCCGAAATTTTGCACCGTACTTAACCATTTTTATCATTTGATTTTGCATCGTGAACGCATGCGTTTAGTCTGAACGTGAACGAAGAAAAATAAGACAATAATTATCAAATCTTTGAAATTAGAATTATGAATGCGATTTTTATTTTTTTTTTAGGATCACACAAAAAAAATCTCGTTTTGCCTGATTAACCCATTCTCATGTTAATTTGAGGACGATCTACCTAGTAATCAGAAAAAACGATACCATATTATATCTTATAATAAGCAATAATTTTAACAATATTTATCTTATAACTTAAGAACCAGAATTTGTTCTCACACTTTGCATTGTGCACCTTTATATGCGGTTTATTTATATTTAATATATACAAATTGTTAATACTGAATTAAAAAATATTTATACCTAATCTGTAATTTTTCGAAATGGTCAAACAAATTTAAACAACAAATTTCAAGTTTTTTAATCTTAATATCGTTAGATATAAACACTTTTACTGTCAAATATAATTTTTTTTGATAAATATGTAAATATGTCTGATGTTGTACAAGTAAGACTGTGTTTATCGCTTCTCTTAAGAAAATAATCAATACTTATTTTATAACTTCAACAACAATTTTATTAATTCAAATAAGACTATATATATATATATATATATATATATATATAAATATAGACTTGGAAATCAAATTTTATTATATTTATGGATATGTTTGCTATGGCTGCAAACAAATCAAACTCGATCGAACTAGTTTGATTTGAAATAAAACAACATTCGAACAAACTGTGTGAAGTTTGAGTTTGATTTTATACTGATTCGAATCGAACTCGAACAAATTACGAACTACAAATTTTCTTGTTGCGCGACCATAAAATAGTAAAAGAAGATGATAAAGAAGAGGAGTATTATCTAATAAAAGAGGGTGAAGATAAGAATGTTGGCAATGAAGAAAGTAAGTGTGAACCAATTGAGAGCATCTGAATAAAGATGAGGATGTTGACATTAAAAATAAATGAACTAATTATCTATAATGAAAAAGGTGAAGTAGATAATGTAGTTGAGAAATATAGAGAAAAATAACAACAAAATTCGAATTATATAGTTCACGAACAACATTCGAACGAACTCATAGCACAAACTATCTATTATATATCAATAGTCTCGATATCATCTGACGGTTCAGATCTTCTCAAGATTCGAACTAAACCGTTTTAGTTCACGAACAATTTCGAACGAACCGATCCTACTTTGAGTTTGATTCAAAATCATTTCGAACTAGTTTGATTTGATTTGAAATTAATTTCGAACTGAAATCGAACGAACTTATTTCAAACTTTTCTCGAATCGAACTCGAACAAACTACGAACTACGAACTTTTCTTTGGAGTCCTAATGTTTGCACAACAATTTAATTTTCGTAGAATTTCACTAGAAGTTTGATGATGATATATAACTAGCTACTAATTTTGGAATGTTGAAATTAAAAAATCATTTAATAACATATAATAAGCTATACATCACATTTCATTATTTTTAGACATAAATGTTTACATCACACAGATTATGCATAATGTAAGATAAATCTAAAATATTTTCTATAAGGACATACATTTGAATTAGGATTCAATTTCAAACCAAACTAATTATTCGAATTTAGTTCAGTTCAGGTAAGTTAAAAAAAGAACTTTATATTTTTTTTTTTGGAAGCGACTAATTGTTCCTCCTTACACGTCCTCCATATAGAACAAATGTAGTAGTCTTTATACTATTGGACTGGATTCATTATAATAAATATTGAGTGTCAAATTTTCATTTCTCAAGACATGTAGTATTTATTTGTAATTTTCTTGTTAATTATATACTGCAATGAATATTGTATCATGGAAGTCTTTATAATTAACATTCAAAGTCTTTATACTTTTCTCAGAAAATGTACACATAATATTTTATTTGACAGTTTCCATTTTAACATGAAAGTCTTTATATTAAATGTTACAAGTCTTTATACTGTATCACGTAATTGTTTTGTTGCGTAGCGGAGAACGCGAGAGGAGGACAGGAAGTGGAGGATGATATATTAACTCTTTTTTTGTTTTGAATTTCATGTTATAAGTTCACACAACACGAAGCAGAAGAAAAATATTCATGATATACTCCGTCGAGGACTGTAACAGAAGTCAAGTAGAAAGGAAGAAATCTAAGTCCTTGGTGTCGAAATACTGTCGACATAACTGTCGAGTGTCAAGGCACAGAACAAAATCTTGTCGACAGCTGAACCTGGTCGCACTGTGGAGGGCCATGGCAGAATTATCTCATTACCACATATCCATTAGTCAAGAGTTGAAATTTCGATACAGAGACAAAATGGTAAATTTCGTGATTTCTGACCAAACAAGTATCACTTCAACCCAAATAAAAAAGTACTGTAGTACATGGGAGAAATTAAATAGTTTAACCACCTATCAGAATCACCTCATTATCATTATCAACAAATGCCTCTAAAAATTCATCATAATCAACCAACCTCCATTATACATACAGGTTGACTTGTCAATAATAACATTCTGTTCAGAAATATGCAGCAGAAGACACACTTCGAGGCGTCATAATCTCATCATCATCGTCGTCGTCGTCATCGTCATCGCCACCAGGGATGCCATTGACAAAATCTGATTTGGAGGGTGTTGATGGCCGACTGCCGTTCTCCGAACATGGATCCAGCTGACGTCGTTTCGCCGTCCCTAATCCACTCAAATCTGACCTCCTACCTGCATATCAAACGGAAAAATAAACAGAATAAGAGAACAAATAAGCTAATTGGAGTTGATGATAATTGATTGAGGATAACGAATTCAAAAGGCTTGTTACTTCTGCAAGTTGTCTATGGAATAATATGAAATTGAGTGATACCCAAGAAACGACAATTTGTCCAAGCTTCATTGTCTGTTGACAGTACAAACAAGAAACATGAAATAAATTCGTCCCTTTGTGTATTAATTATTAGGGAAAAACTTGGATACGTCGGAGATGGATACTCTAGGTACTCCAAGTCACTCCAAACCATTGAGATACATCAGGATTCGTGTCATACATTAAGATTGGATCGTCAGATCGACTTGGAGTTCCTAGAGTATCCATCTTCGAAGTATCCAAATTTTTTCCTTATAATTTTATTAAAACCCGAGTGTTCTTTGAACATAGTAGGCTAACTTTGCAATTTTCTATTTTTTTCTAAAATAAGGAGAAGTTGATGGTTTTCTTTCTTTGATGTATTTATTGAAACTTTTCAAGAGAGCTGGGAAAAGAATGGCTGAAAGAATGAAGTAGAGAGCAAATAAGAACAGAATTGGTCCCTTAAGAGCCAGCAATTGAGGGAAAATGTGGTTAGGTCTTCCCCCGGTTTAGCAAATGACCAACAACTGAACAATGTAACGTCCCTATTTTGTAACCCTATAGTGCTGAACATTAATTTCAAACCTTGTTCCTTAAAATAAGAACCAGCAAAAAAAAAGCAGCTATAAACACAAGATCTCATGTCAAACTCTCTCTAGTTCCATCTCAGGTAATGAAGAAGGGCAAAATAGTGATAAAATCTTACTGCTGAATGGTGTGGACACTCCATTTTCAGCCTTTCTTGAGGTCCGGGGCGTCCCACCTGCTGATGGCTTCCTCTCTTGGCGACCCGAGAGGGTTCTAGAAATTTGTTTCTTCAGGCCCGTCAGTGGGCCCACTTTTGGGCTATTCTGTGCTTCTTGCTCTGTCTTTACTTTCCGTTGTTCCTACATTTTTTTATTATAAGACCTAACTTCAGAAGTGCTACTAAATCACACACTGGTACAGAATGAGTCATGTCTGCTATGATAACCATTATGTATTTCTGTTGTAATATGGTGCTGATTTGACATACTTTTAATTGCCTTGGATGGTAATCCCTTATATAACAGTTGCTATCTTTTTTTCTATTATGAACAACATAGGAAAGCATATATCACCTTCCGTCTTTTCCTCTCTTGTTCTCTCTCCTGCCTCCGGTATGAATAGTCGTCTAGCATAGCAATGAGCTCCATCTACACCATTTGAAAAATAAACACTAATAAAATTTTGGATTTCTGAGACCCCTGAAAAATATCAAATAGTCTTTCTTTTTCAAAAGATATATAAACAACTTTCTTTTTTTCTACTTGTGAATTGCCAGCAATTTATGCTAGTTATTAAGAAAATTGAGTTTTCAGGGGTTGAGGACGTTATTTTTCCCTAAAAAGAGTAGAACAAGGCATACACCATCATATCTGAACTCCATTCCTCTCTCTTGCTCCCAAGCTTTTGTTTTGGATATTAGCACCTCCACCATTCCTGACCAGGAAAAATAAAAATAATGAAATGAATGGAGCTGAGTTGAAGTACAAAAAGTACCAGCTACTAAGGAAGTAGAGGCTTTATTATTAGTTATGCTGTTACATAACAGGGTTTTTCTTATTAAAATTTTAAAAGACAATAAAATTATAATTTGCCATTGAAGTATCTGAAAGGAACAAACCTGGAATCTTGGCCACAAGAGAACGAGCTTTTTCAGCCCTTTTTAGTACAAGGTGAGCCCCTTTGGACACATTGTACCGGTTATCGTCCTGGAAAAGATTATGTATCCGAACAATGAAATGAGATGAGAAAAAAAAATGACAATCTACAATATTTCTATCAATCCTAACATACTTCAAAAGATACAGTACCATCAACTTTGGTGCATTGCCAACCATCAGTTTGATGCCACTACATTCAGGTACTATTTGGCTTGGTAATTCTTATGTTGAAATAATCCCTTCCAATATTCTCAGGCATAAACAAAGATATATCTAAGAGCACAGCTGCTAGAAGAACAATGAAAAAATTAAAAATACAATGACAGATACACACTTGGTTGTACTCCTCAAGCCAAGCCTCCTCTTCACAGGCTGCTTGCCATTTCTCGACCCTTTCTAGTATCTCTTTTCTATTGTATGCATCCTCTTTTGCATTTGAAATTTTAGTCTCTAGGCTCTCTAATATTGCTGAAGGATCACTAATTCCTGTGCATTGATAAAAATGTAGACAATTTAATTATTACGAAGATAATATCTTAAAGAAATGTACATCACAGGCACTTAAGTGGAATAAATTAAAGTGATTTGCATTCCATGCATGGTTGACTGCATGGTCACTTGGTTCATAAATTAATCCAAACTGGGAAGAAGGTTCCCAGAAGTTTCTTCTCTCATTTTCTACCATCAATTGTAGAACTTAAACAATAACACCATCAATTGTAGAACTGCAGGCCTAGCATAGATAATGATAGGCCTCACCTCTCAACAGAGAGACATAGGTTCAAGTCCCGCAAGAGGCATTTGAAAAGTAATAAATGCCGGAACTAACAGAAGCCCTTATGTATCAAAAAAAAAGAGGATGGTTCAGCTGGTAGTGAAAACAAAACCATGTTTATATTGCATTAATTAATATATTAACAAAATACCATTTTCTAATGCGGTCAACATGGATTCAATCTCTACATTACATCCCTCTACTATGTGGGCACGAGCTGAAATGTCTTCAAGCTCTAATTTTTTCTTCAGTACAAGATCTCGCATTTTGCTAGTCTTTAGGGTCTCAAGTCTCTTTACCTCATCTTCAATCTGAAATCCACACATTTTCATTTCATAAGTTCGGAATTCAAGAGTTGAACAAAAATACACACCCATGGAAGTCTATCGAGAAAGAGAACATGTCAGGTGTCAGTACAAATACTAATTATCTCGAAGGATTTTCAATTCCAACATAGTTCAACCAACAACTCTATAATAAAAGCTGAAAGTTTGAAGTGGTCAAGTGCAAAGGTTAACAAAATATTAGGTGATCGGTTGTAAGATACAGTACATGAATATCTCATTCTCATACAAAAATCCAAAATATTTTGGACTACATTTTTCATGAGGGTTGTATACATGATTTTGAAAACATCATAGGTTAACATGATATGCAAATGAAATGTACAAAAGCACGCAAAATGGAATAAAGCAGAATCTGACATTCTTCAAGAACTGAAGAGAGAGAGAATTGGGTTCAGTGATCTCATCCTCTGATGCAGCTATGTTTGATGCAACCTTCCGGAAACATTGCTGCTCTTCAACTGGAGTGTCCATTAATGTCCACAACTCCAACATGCTCATCACCATATCTTGTAACTACACCAAACAAAAACATAGTCATATGAATATTAGTCATTGTTGTGAACAAATTATAAAATAACAATAGTTCCTCGAAAAGGTCTCTTTCAGACTTTTTTGACTTAACAGGACTCCACAGGGAACTTAGGAAACACTCTGGACAGAGATGTTTTTAATAAGAAGATTATTTTAGGTAAGTTCAAGTCCACAAAGTTTATATGGTTGTTGGTAATTAAGTTTGTTTAAAAAGGGAAGTTCCCTTTATGCCCCTGAAAAAGCTCAACTCATTACATCCACACCCTGCAAAGTATTTATACAGATTTAGAACTATTGATAACTATCACCTATAATTTTCTCTACTAATTTCCTAAAAGTAAATTGAAAACACCCACGAGTTATGTGCCCTAATTTATTCAACAGAAAGCCCAGCAATGAGAAGCTTGATCATATTGTGAAGAAACCAGTAAAAACATCTTAAGAGCCCACAGTGAATATACTATTGAGAACTATATCAACTATATTGACTACCGATATAGATTTGAAGGTTATGCAAGAAACTAACCCCTTTTAGTATTAAAAAAGAACTCTTACTTTTTCAATGCGGTTCATCTTAAGGGCCCTTAGTCTGTCAGTCTCAGACACCAACCGTTCTATCACACCATCACTTATATTACTGGCAGCAACAGAAGACCCAAACTCACCTTTAAGTATTTCCTGGGAGTCTATCCCCAGCACCAGGCACAGGGAGTTCAAGGAATTCAATAGTTCCCCAACTTGCTTTGTGCGATTAACCTAGAAAAGTAGTAGAAATAAATGCACACAAGAAGTTAAGATGAAAGAAAAAAGGATTCAGTTCTGGAAACCGTCAGTGGGCACTATGGTGGTAACCGTAGAGGTACTTGCTCTTATCAATTATGACCAACTATGGTTACTGCACAGTCTGCACTACTCCTGATACGTATTCATTGAGATTAACCATTATAGCACAAGGAAAAAGGGTTTTACCTGCATGGCATGTGGAATTTCAGCAAGTGTCAATATCAATAGTTGTACCACATAAATCGAGTCTAGCAGTAGCACATACTGGCAGCCACGCCTGATGTTGGGCCATATGATATTTGAACAGTTAGCATACCAATAATTCTACTACCAATTGTGGCCACTCGTATAGCTGGTACAGTTAGTCATCCTGTATGACTATGATACTGGAAACCGATACAATATCTAGTAGTGGAACCAAACTGCATGAACATACCTTTTCTGTTCTGAGATATTCCAACTGAGATTTGAGCTCAGCTAGCTTCCTGACAGAGAGGTCAGATTCATCCAAGCCTACCAATGGTGTATTGTAAGGCTTGATCTCTCTTAGTATGCTGTTTATTTTGGCTAATATTTCAAAAAACTGGGTTTTTCTTTCTTCTCTTCTCTGTCTCATTGCTTCAAGCTGTGGGTAAATTGCTTCCATTCGTTCTCTCAAGCACATGTTATTTGAGCTGATCTGGCACACAAGAAATAATAAAGAAAAACTATTTTAATGTTTCTTGGCAGAAAGCCATAAAGAACAGAAATTACAGATAGTGTGAGAAAAGAAGAAACTTATAGTGCCATAAAATATACTAGTCTAAATTATGCTCTCAGGCATATTTTTTGTCTAAAAGTATAATAAAAGGTGGAGATTACGCAAAATGTTATAGCATCAAGTCTCCCGTTCCAAAAATCCGAAATATTATGTCAATTGCTATAATAAATACATCAAAAAGCACATCAAATATATTTTTTACAAAATATTTAAAAAAAATGTAATCCCCTCTCGTTTCTTTGACAAATGGCATCATCTAACCTACTCAGTGTTTCTCTTCATAAGGAGTTGTCCAGGACTATAAAATCTTTTGCAGGGTGTATGTTAAGTTGGAAGCTTTGTAGGATCTCACTCGCAGACCATTTTTAATACAATGCAAATGTATTGCACACTCACAAAAGTAAATGCATTAGAAGTATTTAACCTTGGTATTGTAGATACTGGTACAGTACTAAGAAAATGTACTGCTAATGTTCTCAATAGATAGCTTTTCTCGATTAGCTTTTCTCGATTTATTTTCTGAATGACGGTGGTTTTCTTGCTCACTCTAAATTCCAAATTTGTAGTTTGAGAAATGATAGGCTTGGGATTTATTATGTAATTGTAGAAAAAGTACCTCTCTATACTGCAAATTGGGGTCACCAATTGCAGAACAGATGGACCTAATCTCCGCCTCAGAATCTGTAATTTCTCTCTCTAAATTAGCCTTGAGTTTCTTGGCCTCTTCGATTGTATTCCTAAAGACATTGAGGCACTGTTGTTGTATCTCTACAAGCTTTATGTCTCTTTCTGCATTTGATTGGCCAATTTCTTCCCATATTGACTGAAAATTGTTAATTAAACTCTTGTATTAGGCAATGCAGATGCTATCTAGTAAATTTTTGTTGCAAATTAGACATGAAAATATTTGTCGCATTTGAGATCGCACCAAATATTTCCATATTTGTTGTGCCACGAAGTTTCAAGATATTTGTAACAACTTGTATATAAAAACATTAAATACTAACATTTTGCATGTATTTCCTTTTAAATATCTCTGTCTGTATTTGAAATCTGTCAATTTCCCAAATCAGGAATGAGTGAAACGAAGCTAAGAGGATCTTGTTAATTATATACAGAATTTGTTTGCACTTTCCCATGACTAATCTGTCTGATACAAGATGAAAAGTCCAGGTTGACTAAGACAAATTTATATAGGCTTCGACATGCATGAGCAATACAGGTATTCGTTTTCCCAATTAGATGAAACTTTTGTTTTGAATGTAGCAAAGGGAAAGGTAAAATGCCCATTATTTTCATAATAACATAATATTGAAACACAACAGATAAAAAGAGAAAGAGGGACCTGGAGCTCAGAAAGAAGGCGACCACTGGTCACCTCCATTTGTAGGAGGAAATCCTTTGGAAAGATGAGCATTCTTTAGTACAATTCCTTCCTATTCATAAAAGAAAAGAAAAAAAAAAAAGATGACTAGAATTAAATTGCACTTGTTTTCTCAAATGCATCTACAAAGCCTGCAAATTCCTTATATACCAAAAGCGTTCCTGCAAAACATAACAAGAATTTTCTCTTACTTAATCTTCCTGTTTTTATCACAACAATAAAGATTAAAATGAAAGACAGGAGGAGGCGAAGTAGGACAGCTAAAATAAAGAAAAGAGACAACTCCTGTAGTACCCCTCCAGAATTTCAAATATACCATTTAACCCCGAATTTCAAATATCTTACATGGCTTGAAATTTTGTTTCCATAATAGATGCTCAAAGATAGGCTACTTTTAACAATTGTATGTTGTTCACATTAAAAATGAATGTTTCTAACAAATAACCTCCATCATGAAATTTACACATGAACCCCTAAAAATTTCAGCATATTACGTATAAATTATTGGCAAGTCATTGCCCAGTTCAGCTAAGTAGCCATTGCCACTAATATACCCTCTTTCTAGGGTTATTAGTGAAATTTGCAGTTACAATGTTTTCTGTGCGAAGAAATAATCTTTAATTGATATCACAAACTGAATTGTTAAAGAAAGAAACCATTTACAAGGACCATACAGTAAACTCTTTTAATTATGTTAAACACATTACCAAAAAGGACACTATTTAAAAACAACGCAAGATCTATCGTGTCCTAAATTAAAGAGAAACAAAGCTTTGGTGGTATTCAGAATTCTATAACATTTTGATTCATAAATGGTTCACATTAGAAGAGATTCCAACTAAAATCGTCGGTCCCAAATAATCAACAAAAAGGAAAAAATAATTGACCAGACAAAAAGGAATGGTAATGCAATCCAATAACTGAAGAATTTAATATTTCAAGGGAACAAACCGCATAATGGAGATGCAGTGGCAATGGAGGAGAAATCACTCGGAGGAGACAAACGTGGTTTTCAATATTTTTCTTCCCTTTTCCTAACCCTCTTTATTTTCTTTCATGGATTTTGCGTTTTTTCGTTCTTGCAAAACTTCTTTCCTTTTTCAGAACGCCTCCATTTCTCTAACAGTGGATCCTCCGTTGCCTGCTGCTAATTTCTCTCATCTAATATTAGCCTTTAAAAGTGATTGATTTAATGCTTTTATCTTGTAGCACAATAAGTTAATAACTGATTACTGTTGGGATGGGAATCATGCAATAAAATGGTAGTGGAAATTCTGAATAATTGAAAATGGAGACAACAAAATTGGAATCCAGTTGGCAAACGGTTAGAAACCAATGGCGCCTGGCGGGAGAGCGAGAATCAGAGAATTATGGGCCGTTTTACGTTTTATGGAAATTCAGCCCAATTAAATTCTGAGGAAGATATAATACATGCGCATCGGTTGTTATAAAAATTCAATTCTACGCCAGGAATGCAGGATCCTGTCATAAAATTTGAACGGCGGGATGTATTTCCGACGGCTCAGATTATATATCAGGTGTAGATCTTTTAATGTTGTTTTAAGGCCCCCACAAGTCATAGACTCAATAGCAGATTAGCAGGTCCTGCCATAGCTTACTATGGCAGCGGATGTGAATACAACTATACAACTATACAAGATGGGAAAAGTGTGCTACTGTACAGTGTACCATTATATAAGTATAGTGTTTTTTCTTTCCTAGATATAAAGGTACATTGTATAAATCTTATATAATATTAACAACACATATAATAAAAATAAATATTTTATATAATTAATAAAAATTAAGTAACATATTAGAAATTTAGAAGTATAAAAAATTGTGCTACTGTACATTGTAATAGAAATTTAGATGTTAGGTGTATAAAAATTGACAATTTATTTAATTACATCATACTGCAAAAAAAAGTAATAGCACATATTTTCTTATTTCATATTTAAATAATTAGGATATCCATATTATTCTGACAATTCAAAACCAAATTTCATTTGTATTCACATCAGTTTTGTAGATAAAAAATTAATACAAACAAGAATATAATATATTTACTTATTATATATAATGTAAACATGGACACACTAATGAACCCCATGTTCTGTTTATTCGAATCATCTATTAGACTATTACCACACATTTCCAATCTGAACAAAACGCCAGCTGCCATTCTATCTGTCTCAAAATTTGTGTATTCATGTCTAAAACTCTCCTATAGAACTGAACATGATAGTACTTTTGCTATTAGCGAAACATTCTTCGTATCTTAATTAATTTGTTTTTCATTGAGGTTGCAACTTTCAACACATGTTGCTTGATTCCTTGATCCGATTTGAGTTAGATCCAAGCTGATTCTATATCCAATATTCTAATCCAAGCAGAAATAACACAAGAAACCTAACAGATGAGCAATGGCATGTGTGAGAAAATGGCACAAGAAAGGAATGCATTCCTTGTCCCTTCCTCTACCTTTTTTTTTCTTGACCTTTTCTTCTTTCCTTCTTTAGGCCTCACTATCTCCCTCTAGTACTCCTGTATATATCCTCTCTTCCTTTACGTAGGAGAGGATTTGTGCCTAAAACAGGTTGCTGAACTCTTAATTTGTTTCTCTTTCTACATGGGCCTTTCTCTTAGCCTCATAAGCAAACTTGGTATGCTCTCTTTCCTCTCATTTCTCTCTTAAAACATTATCAGTTGTTGGAACAAATTGATTATCTCATTGATCAAAAGTTGCACAATCTAGGTTAGGAGGGGGGAAATTGAAGTAGACCGGTAATTTGGGTTGGTTTGGGATGTAGTTAACAGCATTTTTTAGTGAGATGGTGGTTTAATTAGTTATTTTCAAAAAGAAATTACACAGTGCTGTTGTTAATTTGAGTTATTTGTAGTTCCTTTGGTGGTATTATGTAATTATGATAGTCTAAACTGGTGCACACAACACAAGAGAATCCTAAACAAAACAGGAAAACATAAATATTGGGCAAATGTTTAGAGGTAGAAGCTAGTCACTGGATCAAATATAGGAAATTACTGAAATTATATAAAATTAATGAAATTATCTTTAGGTACAATGAAAGGAAAATTTTGAACTCAATTTTGCTTATATTAATCTTACAAAATTTTCTTCATTTTCATCCAGGGGTGCCTGGTGTAAGCTCTCTAACTACGGATCAAATTTATGAGAGATTCTTTAAACAAAAGCATATTAATGCGTTTGATGAGTTTCATACAGCCTTCATTGATCTTTGCAAGTAATTCTACTTTCATTTTCTTAGTATCTTTTCTTTTTGTATAAGGCTTTCCTTCTTTGGTGGTACTATATAAAGATGCATGACGTCCCTTCTATATGTGGAGATATTATCCTCTTTTGTTCTTGTTTTTATTTAGAAATGAAAATAAATTAAGAGTTAATATATCATCCCCACTTTCTGTTCCCCTCTCGTGTTCTTCGTTACGCGACAAAACAGTTACGTGATACAGTATAAAGACTTGTAACATTTAATATAAAGACTTTAATGTTAAAATAGAGACTACCAAATAAAGTATCATGTGTACATTTTCTGAGAAATGAAGACTACCAAAAGTATAAAAGACTTCGAATGTTAATTATAAAGACTTTCATGATACAGTATTCATTGTATTATATAATTAACAAGAAAATTACAAATAAATACTACATATCTTGAGAAATGAAAACTTGACACTCAATATTTATTATAATGAATTCAGTCCAATAGTATAAAAACTTACATTCAGTATATAAAGACTACTACATTTGTCCTATATGAAGGACGTGTAAGGAGGACAGTTAGTCGTTTCCATAAATTAAATAAATAAATAAAAGAATTGTGCCTATTAGATGCACTATAACTTTTGTGAGTACAACCAAAATTTGGAGTATCAATTATTTCATTAAATTGAGAAATCCCTCCATGCTCCATATTAGAACCTAACATAGTTCTCTTTGTTGGATCCAGAGAACAGGCATAAACAGATGTTTGATTTTTTAGTGATTTTTTGCACAACATGCCAGCTGTTACATACATTTAACAAACTACAATAAAAATTGATGTTCAAATCACAAGACCAATGAACATAACATTGTTATCTTTTATATCCATTCATCTCTATCAATCATAAAATGCCTAAATTAAAACATTTTATTCTTTGGAAATATTTGTCAGATTTTTTAATGATGTTATGCCAGGCAAACATTTCTTGGCTCCAACAAGAGATGAAATTAAGGTAACTGAAACTAGTGTGAATTTGAAGTCTCTTGTAATTCTCAAAACAAAGTTTTTTCAATGAATGAATATTTGTTGTATGATATTTGTGGGTACAACTTTTCAAGATTACATTTATTGCCCTGTAAAAAGCATCTGATTCGATAAAATTAGTGCAGCAATGTTAACTCATGTGAAATCTCAATTTAATTGTGAATTAAAAAAATTATTTATCTACATTCTATACACAAGTCTTTTTCTCATCATCTTTTGTTGTATTTACCAAACAATTTTATCCATCCAACAAATATTGTCATTGCAAGTTAATTAATTCTCTTTCTTCCTAACTTGGCAGACATTCTATTATGAAGAATGGCTAAATATGAATGACGACGAGAAAAAGGATAAATTAACTACATTTGTGCAAGATAAGGTGAAAATATTGAAAACAGATGACAATGCAATAATAATAGCTGGTATGGTGGTCCCGGCAGCTGCCGTAGTGCTGAAAAATACTGCCGAGAACATCCCACCGGTAAAGTGGTTCAAGTTGCATCTCATACCGAACTTTGTTTTTGTACCAACGATCACTTTTCTCGCACTTGGTTGTGTCCATCTCATGACAATGCAGTAATAATAGCTGGTATGGTGGTCCCGGCAGCTGCCGTAGTGCTGAAAAATACTGCCGAGAACATCACACCGGTAAAGTGGTTCAAGTTGCATCTCATACCGAACTTTGTTTTTGTACCAACAATCACTTTTCTGGCACTTGGTTGTGTCCATCTCGTGCAATTTAGCAAAAGGAGCAACTCTTAGTTACTGTAAAATAAAATAGAAAAGTAAAATATTACAGTTTCCGGCTGGTACATAGCAAAGAATACACGTATGTTTATATGTATACAATTGATTTCCTGCTAGCTTGCGATACTTTATAAGTTTATTTGCGACCCTTCTTTTGATAGAAAGCTCACCATATCTATATATCTACATTTAGAATAATATTAGTGTACATTCAAATTTTGGTACATTCTTAATTATTGTACATCCAATTATTGCAATCACACAACAGAAGTTGTTAATTATTTCTATTATTTATCATGAACTTAAATAAAAGATTATATTGGAAAAAAGTTATAAATAGAAATAATTTATAATTTAACTAATTAATAGGAAAGCAATTAATTAACGGGTGAAGTTATGGTGCTTGCGCATGCATTGTACTTGCACATTTGAATTATTTGATGTGCATTGAGATTTGAAGTGCATGAATATTCACGAATTTCAATGCGCATCGGATGGTCCAGATGAACAAACACGATGCATACGTAAGCACTTTGCTCTTAATTAACAACTAGCCATTAATTATTACTCTATCGAAAATTGAATACAGACCATATATCTGTAGACGTTAATTATTGGGCTTTTTCTAAAATAGTGCATATGACTCAATTAAAAAGTGGTGTTATTTACATCCAAAATATTACTTCACACATCAAAATTAAATTCATTTTTATCTATTTTATTTGTTTTAAGTGAAAATATTAATAACTAAAAATGAATATGAATGTTATTCTCATTTTGTAGATGTTATTATGTTCTTCCGAAGAATAAAATTTTCATATTGAAAGAAAAATATTTTTTATTTCGGTGTGCGAAAAAAGATTTTCCATGTCAACAACATCACCCTTTGAAAAATGCTTCATGAAACATGGAATTTTGTGGAAAATTATGTAATGGACGGAGAAACACTGAATATAATCTCATTTAATTCTCTCTCGCGCCTTTCCATTTTCTTTTTTGACGAAATGAAAATCAGACCGAGACCGTTTTAAGTAGAGGTGTAAGTTCAACTCAACTAACTCGATTAGCCCGATCAATTCGACTAACTCAATTCGAAAAAATGTGAATTTCGATTTTTTATGATCGGTTATGGTTTTTATTTTGTCGAACCCAACATCTAATACGTGGGTACGGATTGTAGAATAAAACGTGAGTGAAATCCGACCCAACTTTTTATATTTAATTAGACAAGTATAATGTTAGTAATAAAGTTTTTATTTCGATTTTTGTCACAAACTTAAATGTATATTGTTTTTGTCAAACTTTTTAATTTTAATTTTTAGTACGAACTGACGTCAATGTGTTATTTAAATTATTTTTAATTGTTACTTTTACTTTTGTATCATTAAAAAAATTGTGTGAAATATTGAAGTTTGTAAAACCTGCGAAACCTGCAAAATCCGACCGCCTAAATAAAATATGAATTCGATGATTTTTATTTTTGATTGGTTGGTTATGGGTTGAAAAAACTACAACCCGAATGACATCAAACGAGTTGAAAAATTATACGAAATCCGACCAACTCGATCCATTTACACTCCTAGTTTGAAGGAAGCGATCGAGGTATTTATGGAAGTATTTCAATTTGTTGTCATATTTGTCTCCTTCACAAATTGAAATCAAACCCATCTCCTCCGTGAAGAAATCAACAAAAACATCAAATTTATGCAGGAGTTTGGAAAAAGATGTATTGTGAATTTCTAGACATAAGCTGATATATTAGGAAAGTATAAATGAGTTAACAAAGTAAATGTATTTTTTTTTACTGTTAGAAGATAAAAAAAATATAGCCGTTAGATACAAGATGTGTCACTATTGGTCTAGAATAGAAATAGTATTTAATGCTACAATAATGTTACTGTATCAACGATAAAATAAATTCAATCTATATATATAGAGATGTAAAGAGATACAAAATACAATACAATAATGAAATGAAGTTCTATCTCATATTTCTCATTCTTTTCTCTCTTTTATTTTTTGTATAAACTCTCTAAAATTCAACATGATATCAGAGCAAGATTATTGTTCAATCTAGACAAGCTTCCACAAAATACTTAAACCAAAAAATACACCTCGGAAACTGTCAAAATGACATTAAAAAATCTCAGATCAACCCCTTCGAAAGCCATGATTTTCAAAGCAAGTTGTTGCTCGATCCCAGAAAAACTTCTACAAAATCATTGTTCCAAATGATTTCTCGGCACAAGAGGTGCGAGGACAAGAGAAAAAAAAGCTCAAATTAAGCAAGAAATCAACAAGAACAATGACTTTGAAGTCCAATACCAGTGAGTAGTACCGAGCTACAACCCACAAACAGTGAGGAGTCATGTACCAATACCAACATAAACTTATCAAACAGAGAAGAGGTTTAGAGCTAAGAAATCTTCCTCCCTGTTTAGCAACAAAACAGAAAAGCTTGGATGGATCAGAAAAAGTTGTTGCACGATCCAGAAAAGCTTCCACAAAATCAACGGATCAGGGCAAGTTGTTGCTCGATCCAGAAAAGTTCCCGCAAAAGCTTGGATGCATTAGAGCAAGTTGTTGCTCGATTCAAAAAAGCTTCAGCAAAATCCTGAAAAGATCGTAGAGCCAAATACTGGTGTTTAATGTAGAGCTAAAACCCACAAAAAGTGAGGAGAGCCCTATACCATAACCAAGACAAAGAAAAAACCTCATATCCTGAAATGTTTCAACACTTGATATTTTGTCCGGTATGCTCAAATTCTCTTCCTTTTTGAAAATCGACAAAAGGGTGGTTCTTAAATAAAATAAGCTCCCCCTTAATTGATGCACTTCATAATAATAATTGATAATTTGATAATTAAGCTCCCCTCAATAAATGCAATTTAGCATATTTGTAAATTTGATTGCTAGCACTAGATAACAAGTTTTTAGAGTATAGCGGAAGCGAATTTTAGAATTTAGGGTTTAACCAAATTATATGTTTGTTTAAATTTTATAAGGGCTCAATTCTTTTTATTTGCTCCCTCTAAATATATAGCAATTAGTATTGGAGGAATTTCAAACTTTAAACTCGCTAAGTCTAAATTTTAGGCACCCAAACCCGAGTTGTTATGCAGGTCTTGTCCCTCATACAACTTTCTTAAGTCTAGTTTGGTTTTGCTCAGTGCACTAGAAGACCTTAAAGTCTTATTTCCAGTTTCTAATTTATTTACTTTTGACTCAAGCTCAAGAACTTTGTCATCTAACCCCTCAATAGTGCAATATTTTCTCATGAGGGCTTGGTTTGATTTGATGAGGAGTTTGTTTAATCTAATAATTTCAACTTTTAATGATTAGACACGTTACTTGTGTTATCACAATCATTAACCGACTCGCTATCAAATTCAACCCTTGGACAATAAGTAATCTCAATGGACTTTGAGTCTAGATATAACTTAGTCTCATCATTAGAGGTTGATGTTCTAGCTTCTACTACTTCATTTTCGCTAGTTGCGGTTGTGCTAGCTTCATCCTTGAAGGCTTCCTCCACCGGTTGTTCTTCCTCGGCTACATCATCTTTCTCAACCCGTTCAAGAGTGAACTTCTTGATAAGCTCGATCACACCTGGGTCAATTACATTGTTCTTGAAGATGATGACGCAAAATCGATCTGCCTTCCTCCACCAAGGCAATAAATGGATGATGATCATCACTTTGTTGTCTCTCATTTGATGCCCCCCATTGTTGAAGAGTTCTTCAAACATCTTGGTAAGGATGAAGATTTCATTACTTGCATCTATTCTAAAGTTTTGAAAGGAGATACGAAGAGCAATCTTGGTTAAAGAAAGAGGCATGGTGATGGTTTGAACTTTGAGCCGACAATGTCATGGATTTGCATTGGTAATATTGTTCTCCAAGTTGTCAGAGGGTTTCTTCATAAGTTTTTGAGAAATTAGTAGACCTCCTCGGGTGCAAAAGAAACTTATCTTGTATTGTTCATGGCCTTCAAGGTAGGCACTCCATGAACTCCTCCATTGCATGATCCTTATAAGCTTTGTAGCTATCTTGGTAGGCTCCAAGGGATCACTTATTTCAATAAATTTGTTAGTTAAAATTGTAAGCCCTATATATAAATCCTCAATGAACTAATTTTCTCCTATTCTAAAGTTTTCGAATTGCGATTGCAATCCGGTCCAATTTCGATGTGTATCTAATGGTGAAACTCTCCATGAACTCAATTTGGTATTCTAGTCAGGTTTGGTATGTATTTCATGGTCTAGCATTATAACGTCAAACTTGGCGTTATAACGATTTACCTAGGTAAGTTTTGAATGTTCAGTACTTAGTCAGATTTTGAGCATGTTTGGCCTATAGCGTCATAACGATATGTCTAGCGTCATAACAAGTTAAGTTGATTAGTTTTGGTTCCGAAATTTTTTTTATTAACCAAAATAAATTAAAAAAACACCAAACTGGCAAAATTCGGATCAAAATCACCAAAATAGCCAGTTCCGGAATCACAGACACCGGAGTAACTCCGGAATCACAGAGTCCGGAATAACTCCGGAATCACAGAGACCGGAATAACTCCGGAATCAGTGATTCCGGAGTTTAATTTATACGAAATTCAATGAACAATTGAATTGTTCCAGCGCCTCTGAATTTTTTAATAATAAAAATATTAATATTTTATTTGATGAATTGGGTTGTATTTATGTAAGTTTTTGTAACGAATTCGACTGCACTTATCGAGATTATAATTAATTTTTTTTAACGTCGCAAATCATCGAGCTGTAGATATCCGAGTCTACTTCCACCACGTTGAGTCCGATTTGCGATCGGAGAAACGTGCATCTCAAATTTCGCTCCATCTTGAACATATATCTTAATTAGTCTTTTTTATAATGATTTTGCGTCGGATTCAATTTTGGATTGCTCATTTCTCCGATCGCAAAACAGACTCGATGTGATGAAAGTAGAC
>CAXKVX010000351.1:0-103058 GCA_964058865.1 Eleocharis quinqueflora
CATTGAAACAGAGACAAATAACCACATGATGATCACACATTAGAATGATTTTCATGAGCCCCACCGTTAAAACAAAAACACAATGAACCACAACTATGTTGTATATTCACGAGTGAACATTAAATAAAGTCAACTAATTTTAACAATTAATAGCAGTTGGCACAAGATGTATACAAGCATTCGTTCATTGCACATGCTGTAAAGAAAGATCATTTTCAATAAAGATAAAAACTTTATATTTTTTAGTTTATCTTCAAATTCTCTACCAGAAAATATTTATCATCCAACAAAAGCAAATAATCATCTAACTTTATATTCTTTAGTAGCCGTTGTCAACAAGAAATACTTCATAATCTTCCCCTCACATCCAAAATCGACAATTAAAATTACTCTGCAATTTAAAAAAATAAATCACATTTTAATAGAATGACCAGTGAGACAGTAAGATATAACCAGCAATTTAATCGCTTTGCATTTAATAACGAGGAAATTGCAATATTAGAAAACAAAATATAGATACTGATCAAAGCATTTGACTTCAATCTTTGACTTCCTTTTTCAGAGAACTCATATGTCTGATTTACATTCTAGTCAAAAGTGACCATGCTGACGGTGCAATATATAGCTTGGCCATGGAGGAGAAGAATCGGGCTGCGATTGGTAATGTTATGGTTTCCCTCTCTGACACATCTCTATTTTGCCAAATGTATCGTGAACACCAGAACCTTGCTAAAATCAAATCGGCACAATTCTGAATTTCTGATCTTTGGTCTGGTAAATTGAGTTTGGACTTTTGCCGCTGGCATTTGAAACGCCACTTTAGCCAGTAGCAAATGAGATGAAGTTGAAAACAAAAATGTAGGGCAATTTGAAGATTTCATCTTATACCAAAATAAAAAGAAAAAAAATCAATAACCAACATAAAAAGGCTAAATAGTGTAAAGTTGTGTGCAAATAAAGAAGAGAAGTTTCAGATTATTGTGTTAATAACTACTGAAATAACTATCTTGAGAGCATTGCATCTATGTCAATTTCAAACTTGGAACCCATTATGTCGTGTGAGCTTCCATTTGTGACAAGTGACACCAAACTACTCTTAAAAAAAGACAAAACTGTCAGACTATCAATATACATACTAGCACCTGCAATTCACAGTAACTAGTATTTTACCATTATCTTACCCCTTGAAGAGCAACGTCTTGCAAAAAAGAAACATCTTGAAGAGCAACTTGATAGAAAACATTCCTAATCTTGCTGAGCTGAGAGTGGATGCGAAGCTGCCGAGTTGAAATCCTAGGCGGAGCAGTGTGCTGCTATATAGGCGAAGTTGGCGGTAGAAGTTGGCGGAGCACTGGAATGGCGTACTCGAGAGGAAAGTAGAGGAGATGAGGCAGAACAGCAGGGTGGCGGAGCTAGGGTTCCTCCCTCTCTTCTTTCTCTTGTGCCAGTGATGATGGTATTTGGGTTTGAACATAAGGAATCAACGAGAAGAAACATACTCGTATCTGTCCAAATAAAAAAAGAAAAAGAAAAACTGACGGGGTATTCTTGGCATTTAGAAATATTAAGAATTTTTAATTCAGTTTAATCAAGGGTAGTGGCATAAAAAAAAATCAACCAGAGATTTAATGGCATTTTGATAAATATGCATTTTATAGTGGCATTTTGACAAATTCACGATTTTGTAGTGGCATTTTGAAAATTTTCCCTTTTCATAATTACCAAAGAAAAAAAATCTGGCTATTCATGCCTACTTTTTTTAAGAAACAAATAAAAGCGACCGATTAGTTGTCTTCATATAGCCATATTAAATTTTGATTCTACTACATCCATTAATTTGACAGAGGCGGATGCAATCAGGGGGGCAAGTGTCCCCTCCTCCTCTCGGAAAAAAATTACAAAAATAATCATGTGTATTTGTACGGTTTGTCAATTTTTTTGCAAAATAATCATATATATTTAAAAATCTACATCATTTTGCCTCTCCTGAAAAAATTTATAAATCAATCATGTGTATTTGTATGATGTATCTATTTTTTTGTTACAAAATAATCATATATATTTAAAAATCTGCATCATTTAAAAATACTGACTAAACATCATTCGATCATGACTCGTGAAAAGCTCAAATTATAATTGGTACTAGTACTGCGTAGCCTGATCAAAGCATCATGGTTCAGTAATGAATCATAATCGGTTCTATCTTATGTGTCAAGTTTTATATCAATTTTAACTTGCATGACATATTGATGTGCAATTGACCAATTGTGCATTAATATTCTTTACAATGATCGATATAAATGTTGAACTACATGACTAGCTAGCTCTCTGCCCCAAAATTTCAACATTGACTAATTAGATGGTTGAGAGTAATATATAACAGGACCTAGAAAAATGCATTCAACGAGACAATGGGTAAAAAAGGAATGTCCATGTGACCATGTGTTGTTCGTCTCATGTGTAGATTGTTTTGATATTCAATTATATAATTTGAGTGTCAATTTAATCTTGTTTTAACTTATAATACTACATCAATCTTTTTAAAAATAAATTCAAGTTGATTGATGATCAGTAAATCTTGTATTAAACTGTATTATTCATTTTCTTTACGATTGGTGTGATTTTATGCATCATAGTCTATATGGCTGTGTTTGGTTGTGGAGTAAGAGGTGTATTAACTCTCTTACTCCACACTTAATCCACCAAACGCGGAGTAAAATTGATGGAGTAAGTTGGAGTAAGATTTAAGTTAATCCGGAGTAAGTTACTCCACCTCTATAGGTGGGTTAGCTTAATCCACCAAACATGATTAACTTACTCCACCTTAACTTGGAGTAAGCAATTTAATCCGGATTAAATTTAATCCACAACCAAACATGACCTATGTGATTAATCTTCTGACAATATTGTGCTCAGTTGCTCACAACCGCCGAAGTAACACGCTATGTCAATTGAATTTTCTTTCTGAAACGTATATGGAGAGCTTAATTTGTTATTTAATACACAAAGTTGGCGACGTGAAGAATAACGATTGTTATTTAATTTTTTATATAATTTTGTAATATTATTCATTAGTATTATTAGTAATTAACGTTGTTGTATTATATCCTCTTTCACTAATTGTAGTAAGGAACTTTAACAGTCTCTTTTTTAAATCGGATATAGATTTAATACCGAATTTTAATTAAACTTGAGTGTTAAAAATTGTCAAAAAAATCAGAAAGAGATCATTAAAATCGGAGGTTATATACATGCTGGTTTAAAAAATGACCTATAAAAACGGATCAAGAGAAATATCGGTATAAAAGATCGTATAAACTAGATCTTTTATACACTCCGGTTTTAAAACCTACCTCTCAAAGCGGACTTTGTTTACAGTCCGGTTTAAAATCTTTAACAGCGGAAGTAGTGTAGGTCTGCTGTTCAAAATAGCCTTTAAAAGTAGAGTTTATTGTGTAACATGTTTTAAAAATATCCCACTGATCGTCCTTGTTGCTTCTAATCCACAGCGTTCATTCTAATGATCCAACGCTCAGAAATCACTCAGAAAAAACCACACGAATCATCTCTTTAATTCTCTATATAATTCATCACTTTCTCACATTTATATTTGATTTATTCATTTCTCATTTCTCTCATCTGATCTCTTCTCTCAATAAATCAAGCCAAAAATATTTGCTAGCTACTTGAAAAGCTCTTCGTTTGCTTTTTTTATTTATTTCTCTTTCTCATCTGAAAAGTTCTATCTCTCAAAAAATTTGGAATATGGATCAAGAAAAATAATAACCCCACGAATCAAGAGAAATTTAGAATTTGAATATTTGGAATTTCGGATTTGATTCTTTTGAATTTGTAATTTGAAAAAATATATGTGGAATTTAAATCTTAAATATACACGTGGGATTAATTTTGAATTTGAAATTTGAATATACAAATTGGAATTTGAAATACGGATCCAGATTCTAAATATAGCTAACCGTCAATGATTGATCAGTATGACTTACAACTACATCAAGAAAACTTGATCAGTGGTAGAGCTTAAAGCTCAGCTGGTACAAGATAAGGAGAGACATAAGATGGCTAAAGGAGAGAAAGCTCATATTGTAACACCTGATTTCAAGAGAAAGAATAAAAAGCGCAAGAACAGAAAGGGAAGAGAGCCACACAAAGAAGCTGCAGACAACAATGCTAAGAAACAAAAGAATGACCTCTGCATGAGTTTTACAGTTACTCGGACGCAGCCTTCTATCGTGATTTACGTAACTACGTTGTTCAATTAAAACATTCAAATGTACAAATTTGACGACACGTTTTGTTATAAGCACAGATTAGTTGTTTATTTAATTACTGACAAGAAATGTTTTACTTTTGTTGGTTATCTTTCACTGATTAATTGTTTATTTATTTATTCTTTTTTCATAATGTATTTATTTTATTTAATTATTCGAATTACATCAGTTTATGCATTCGTATTCGACAATATTTGATCAGTATTCGTCTTTGTTTATTATTTAATTCATATTCGTATTCGAAAATATTCGAGTTAGTATCCGAAAAATAATAACAATACGTCCGATCCATTCACACTCCCATCTGCATAACCCGTATACTTGCTAACTTCCTGTATTTTTTCTGTTTGTAGTTTTGAACAAGACTTTGCTGGCTTTTCATTTTATTTTTGGGTCATCATATCCTTAACTTTAACAGCAGATATATTTTCAAAATGTTAGTAGTCGTAAATCATACCATTTTAAGGTCGAACATTTTTTTTCTTCTCATCATCAAAATTTCTTTGAAGTGGAAGCGATCACGTAGCACCGTTATGCTTTCTTATTTCAATTTGACACCGGGCTCGGATCGGGTTCAGAGCCAAGTCCAAACTGGAATGAGATCTTCTATCGCACAGCAAATTTCAATTTTTAACTTATATCGAAATTAATACAAGTTAAAATTTTATAATATTAGATTTCTAAATCAAATTTAACCTTCGTAATCTAATCTGAGTCTTTCATTCCGCTGCGCGGCAGAACTGCTTCCGTCGAAAAGAGTTGTTACTTGATAGTCCTATCATTTTGTTGCTACTTAACCTGCCTCTCTTTCTCTTTTTTTGAAATCAAGAACTCAACCTGCCTCTCTCTCTCTCTCTTTCTTCTTTCTTGTTTCTTTCTCTATATTAATTAAATCCGAAACATCGGAAATTAAACTGTGAAATCTACCCAAGAGAAAAATTTCGAGTGTGGAGATCTTGATCCTTCTAATGGCGGCTTCTTTGGGCCGCTTCTTAGCTTGATTTGAGGTACTTTCTTTTTCCCTTGTTCTGAAAATCCTCTTTTCTATTTAGGAACTGATTTTTGCGGAGTTAAGTAAGTGCATTCTTTCGAACTTTTGTTTGAAGAAATGATGATTTTTGTAGTGTTTTTGGATTTGGTAGCTAGGTAATAAGGTAAACAAGTAGGTTTCTCTACTATAGTTAATATTATTAGCTAAAAAGGGGTACCGTTTAGCTTAATTTTTTAAAATCAAGAAATTGGTCAATCGAAAGCAACGGCTGCTTCGTTGAGTTACCGTTAGCTTGATTCGAAGGCTTGGACTTCTTGTGCTTTGTTAATAAAGCTGTTTAACTGTTACCCAATTAATTATGCTTATGATTTTGATTAATTCAACAACTAAGTGATGCTTATGATTGAGAGGTGGGGATCTAGCTGGCTGAGTTTCTATTGAGTTATTGGCGAACTTCTTCTCCTGTTTGCATATCTTTTTTTGAGTTCTTTGATTCATTCTATTAGAAATTGAGCTTGTTTCCGCCAGCTATGATCAAATTTGTTGAACAAATTATTTTTAGGAATGACTGGCATAGTACAGTATTCTTAAGTGAACTTTTTTCGTGTCTTAAACATTACTCTTTTGTATTACAAAGTTTGTTGAAGCTTATAGTTTTGATTTAACATACATTGGTAATTTGGTATAGCTTTCTTTTATTTATCTTGTGTTGTTTAGCTGCACTGGAATTGTTTTTCAAGAGCAATTGCTTAAAATGTTTGACATAAACATCTAAACCCTTACAAAAGATCTCAAGGGAAAACTGTCTTGAGTTAGTTTCATACCCAAGATCAGTAATGCACTGCTTAATTGAACACTAATCTCTTGTATCATTTTATTTCTGGATAGATTGCGATCTTTCCTTCCAGGATAAGGCTCACTTGACTCTAAATAATTTATAAGCCAAGTTGCAAGTATGGAATACAGAAAGGAATCCAGTCAGTGGACAACAGCCAGTCAAGGAACCCTTCCACCAACATCTTCTACCAGTACTGAATTAAATGTACCAGTACCTGGACCAACCAGACCTGTTCTGAATTACCCCATCCAGACTGGAGAAGAATTTGCACTGGAGTTCATGCGGGACCGTGCAATGTCCAAAATGCCTTCAGCCCCTTTACCAGTAACTGCTCATGCACCATCGCAGTTACCAGTACTACCACGAGGCTACATGAACCTCAGAGGCATTGTAGGTGTTTGCCGCACAGGATCTGAAAACCCTAACCAAAATCGTGCAGCAGTAACTGAAAATAAACCCTGCGTTTCTTCAGCCAGACCAGTGCCGGCTCCAGGCCCACCACGGGCCGTGTCAAGATATACATCATCCGAGGTTGGCTCTACATCTGGCAGTAGAATTGTAAGAGTTCTCTGCAGTTATGGTGGTCTAATCTTACTGAGGCTGAGTGATGGTAAGTTGCGGTATGTAGGTGGTGGCACCCATATTATTGGAATAAACTATAAGATAACCTTTCAAGAGTTAATGAACAAAACAACATCCATTTATAATATACCTCATACCATTAAGTACCAGATACCTGGTGAGGAGTTGGATGTTTTAGTATCTGTCAAGAATGATGACGATGTGAGAAGTATGATGGATTGTGAGGCTCTTCTAGATGGTACTTCTAAGAGACGTGAAGGGTTTCAGAAGCTGAGGATGTTTCTCTTCCCTAACACAGATGTTGATGACACAAGCGTTACTCCGGGCTCAACGGATGGTGATTCCGAGGTCCAGTTTCCTATTGATATAGAGAAGCAATGAGTGCTTATCCGATCCTGTTAAATGTTAAGCCTCCTTGGATGAATTTGGTGCAAAATGTTCATACCCCTTTTCTGAGTTCACAAAAAAGTTGCGTAGAAGTAATTGTTGATGTACATATTGAAGACAGAAGAGAATCACAGGACAAGTCCAGTACTGACTCAAATACAGAAGATAGCTAGTTCAGTTAGTTTGTTTGTTAGTTGAAGCTGTTAGTTTGTATAGGAGTTATGGAAAGAGTCTGAAAAGGCCTGTTATAAATATAAGACCCATACGCTTGTAAACAATTGAATTGAATAGAATGAAATTATTTCTTCACTTTATCTCTCTCTCTTAAAATTCTTTATTAATGCGTGGTTAAAAATTAAACAAGAGTTAAGAACTTAATTGCACAATAGTTCATCAAAACGTTCCTTCTTTCTTTTCTTTTTTTTTTTACTTTTTAGTAAATTATCTAGAAAGTGGAAACTAATTGAGGTTTCTAGAAAAAAATCCACTTTATTTTGCGGAGATATAATGTCTTCATTGCAAACACACTTGTTTCAATTTGTGACCATTTTTTAATAACCTAAATCAAATTTCTCTAAGCCCATTTCTAAGTCAAAAACTCAAAAGTTCCTCTTGTCTCTGTTTTTTTCTTTCAAGATTAAAAATATATTCAAATAGCTCTTTGGAAAAAATGATTCAACTCGTCAAAGGGAACTTGTAGTCTTGTACCTCGTGTATATTTAATCCTTGCTGATACGTGGGCCTTTAGCCTTCTGACTCGAATGTGTCAGAAGGCCTACAACAAAGTTTATTCTCTTGAACTCGGCCCAACAGTTACTGGTGAGATTTTTTACACATACAAGAAATAATTATAAATTATAATTTTTACGGATTTTATAGTTGTAAGAATACAATTATTGAAAAATATATTTGGGTCGAATCCACATAGATAATATATTTTTTTCTCAGAAACAAATAATTTGTTTTGAATTACAGAAAAGTAAACTAAAGATTTGTTTGATTTGAGTTGAGGCTTTTGTCGAAAAACTAAATTATAATTGTGTTTCAGAGATTGCAAAATAGATCAGTAATGATAATAACTGATTTTTCTAGGGCTCACTATCCACTTTTCTTCTGATTATTTAGTAAAAATGGCGTTCTTTTAGAATTCAGAAAAAAAAACAATTTTGAGTACTTAGTGTTGGTTCAAACTTTTCTAAGTTTGTTGATTTGCAAAATCAAATTTAATTTAATCATTTCTTGTGTATTAAAAATAATTGTAGGGCATTTAAGCAAATGCACAAGAGATGATCAAGAATGACCTAAGAGCAAGTTTAAGATATCAAGATCAAGATGAAGACTACTTAGGTCAATTAGATTTTAGTTTATTTAAATTTGGGAGTAAAAAGAGCAAGTAAATCCAAACCAAACTGTATGTAGCGTTATAACGCTATCTCTGGCGTTATAACACTACATGTCTAAAATGATAATTTATGGCCAAAACCCTAGACCAATGTGACTTAGCGTTATAACGCTATATCTAGCGTTATAACGCCAGAATGCTGAAACTCAAAACGAATTTTAAAACAGAATTCGAATCAATAAAATTTCAAAACATTAAGAATATGTCTTAAATATAACTTAAGTTTAGAAATATAAATTTATTTGATCAAAAACACATTTTGAATTAGTAGCAAAATTCTAAAGAGTTGGCATTATAACGCCAAGGTAAGTTAAAGTGCCAAAAATTGGCTAAGTACTGAAAATTTCTGTAGGAATTTGGTTTAGCGTTATAACGCTAAACATAGAGTTATAACGCCAGACAAATCCTAACGATCAAATTTGTGGTCCAGACCCAAGATAGTGTTATGACGCTATGTTTTGTACACAGCTTAGCGTTTTAACGCTATGTAGAAATTGTACGTCAAAATCCAACGGTCACATTATTTGTCCTGACCCATGATAGTGTTATAACGCTATCATTAACATATGAAATTACGTTATAATGCTATCTGGCGTTGGAATGCTTTTGGCCAGGGCTGAACCCTATAAAAACCTTTCTCCCTCAACAATTGTTTCTGTTGGTTCTATTTCAAAACGTTTTCTGTCCATCATTGTTGAGCTTAGTTCTAATTGGCCAAATCCTTGCTCTAGTTCCAAGTTTAATTAGC
Organism: Eleocharis quinqueflora; assembly: GCA_964058865.1. Classification (NCBI taxonomy): domain Eukaryota; kingdom Viridiplantae; phylum Streptophyta; class Magnoliopsida; order Poales; family Cyperaceae; genus Eleocharis; species Eleocharis quinqueflora. Next base: position 9,238 of record CAXKVX010000351.1, read on the forward strand.
TAAATCTAATCTAGGGATTATAGAGAGATAATTTGTTTGAGTGATTGTTTAGCTCAATCTTTCAATTAGCCAATAGTTATTTGTGAGTGTGTGTGTAGCCTTGAGCTCCATCGGAGTGTGCAAGTGAGTTCTATTAGACTTGTGTTCTAAAAGTTATCTTTTGCTGATTACTTTTATGTTATATTTATGAATTAGATGTTATTGTTCCATGAGTTCTATATTCATATTTAGATGTGTTCAAGAAGATGCACTTGGTCTTGAACCGCAGAACTCTAAATATAATGAATATACAACTCTAAAATGTTTACAGGTCTTGGATATTAGCAGGAACATTAATATGTCATATAAGATTGTCGTGTTCATTAAAAGTACATTGTAGTTTTGCAAATGTTGATAAAAGATTATCATTTAATAACACGAATATATGAAATATTTCATATATTAAACAGACCTAATAGATAAAAGCATTATATGGATTGTGTTTGTGTCATTGATGTTTTTATCGTGTCTTTGATTCTAAGATTGAGACATGTATCTTTTTCACATGAGGGATGTATAACGTGATTATTATTAAAAGCTACTTACAACAAGTAGTGATAAAAGTAATAGTCCTTTATATATAACTTGTGCGGGAAAATGATATATGTCAAGAGCATCATTACTACTCATTATTATTGAGAAATGATATTTTGTGGGCTCCTTGGTAAAGTATTAATTATAAACGGGTCCAATATATAACTGAAGTGCAGTTATAATTTACTTAATGGAGACCAAGAAATAATTATAATACAAAGATGACATTTTTCTCAAAAAAAATAATACAAAGATGACACGGTCCTACTTTGTATAATAATTATAATATCATAAGGCAAGGAATAGACACAAGTAATGTTAATGATAATATTACTAGAAGGATCATTTTTTGTAAAGATTTACTAAACATTTGTGTTATTTGGGTAACTGTAATGTATAGCAAGAATATCGCTTACAGTTTATGGAAAAAAATGTTTTATCCCATTGCCAACATAACATAGATCTTCAACATAGGTCACACCAACTGAACGGGAAACAAGAATAAATATTTTAATATATTTTCTATGTACGAGATTTCATGTTGCATGAAATAAAGGTACATATTGGAATTATTAAAATATTATGACACATGATGTGACTTCGTAGCGAGAAAATAAATTTATTAAAAAGTGTATATTATGAGTATAATATAATTTTTATTATTATAATAATATGAGAATATTATTATGAGATATAAATTTATTTAAAGCTCAAAGCCCAATATAATTTATTTAACAAATAAAGAGATAAAGAAGAGATCCATAATTATGGCCTCAAATTCGGGTCAGATTTTAAGGCTCCTTTAAACAGGAATTTGAAAGGTCAAATATTAACCAATCTGGACAAATGACCTATGCAAATTGAAGCCTTGAAGTTAGAATCCAATGGTGAAGATTTGAGGTCCTTTGGAGTTCTCCAGAGAAAGTTATGACAATTTTAGTGCTGAAAGGTCAGCAATTAATGTGCCGGTTTAAATTTCATTAATGCCTTAATTTCTAAAGGAATTTGAAGAGTCTTGATATGATGTTTAGAGCCTATAAATATCATATGTAGCCAGATATTATGGGGTGACAACTTCAACTAAGTTTTTCTCTTCCTCTAAAGATTTGCTAAATATTTATCGATTAAGCAATCAATTACGTAACGGACGATAAAGCTAGGAGCGGACGAAGAGGACGCTAGCACGAACTCGACGCCGTTCTTGTTTCGGATTCAAGGTGAACCAAAGAGGAATAGAGCTACGTTAAAGACCATAGGTATGGTATCACAATCCCTCTTGTAGGAACATATATGATTGTGATTAGTGATGCAAACAAATGAAGTAAAATTAGCAATAATGAAACGATCCTAGATGTTACCGAATAATTTTTTTTTATATTTTACCCGATTCACATCATGAAATCCTACAAGTTTAAGATAGTCGGCTCGATTCTCCACTGGTGTGTGTAAGCGAGATAGAGTCTGATGTCGGGTTAGGGTTGACGGCTCCACCGGTATGTGTAAGAGAGCCCCAATTCTGAAGTTGTACGCTAAGCAAGCGGATTTTGTTTAGTGGAGCGGATCGTGCTTATTACCGCAAGAAGCGGTGGCGCCGGGGACCCGGAGACGTAGGCGAGGCCTTTAGGGCAAGCCGAACTCCATCAACACGCTATTGAGCCATTTTCTCTTCCCTTATCTTTATTTATATATACTCAATTCAATTAGTTTAATTGCTTGATTTGTTTGTGAATTGAATTGATTTGTGATTGAATTGCTTGATTAGGAAATTAATCAAATTGCTTGTTGAATTGCTCAATTGAATTGTTTGTCATAATTTGTGAAATTTGTAATTAGGTCCCTAGTTGGTTGAACCGAGCAAAAATTAATTAAGCGCCAAGGCCCCCTAGGTTCTACACTTAGTACTCACATTTCTATGTGTGCATATAATTCTCATGCACAACAGCACATCTCTCCTCCCTTTTTGCAAAATATGACAAAAGACTCAATTCAAAGCATTTACTCTTCCTAAATTCTAGCATGTGGTCATATGTAATTTCTCCCCTTTAGTGATGCAAATTTTGCAAGTTTAGCACAAATATTATTTTCAAATTCAATTTTGCAATTTAAAAAATAATAAGGAATATAATCAAGAAGCATAATATAAAGAAAGATGCAAGTAAATATATCAAAAACACAAGTCACATAACATGCACACAATTCTCCGATTAAAAACTTACATTATGCCCAAGATTTAAGGCAAAATCAAATGTTTAGTAGTATAGTGGTAACTAATTAGAATAATTTTTATGAAGTTATGAATTTAATCCTTCGTGTGCATAAATGTGAATTCATTAAGAGGCATTTGTAATAAATGGAATTTGGAAATCTTTATATATAAAAAAGAAATTAGACAAAATCTAAAAAAATTTCTAGAAAATTGACTTCTAAATCTTTTTTGGGTCATCATCTTCTTTCCTTTAAAAGCAGATATCTTTCAAAATGCTAGTAGTCGTAATTTATACGATTGCGAGGTCAGACTTTTCTTCTCGTCGTCAAATTCCTTTTGTAGTGGAAGCGAGCGCTCGATCTCAACTAAGATGGATATTTTCGGATCCAACAGTAGAGGCCACTAGCAGTAAAGCGGAGTAAGATCCAATCATCCAACCTGTTGTGCTTTCCTATTTCAATTTGATACCAAACTTGGGTCGGGTTAAGACCTATGTCAAAATAGGGTTGAGGATTCTACATATCTGTCATTTTGACCTGTGGATCAAATTGAAGTTTGATTAGTTCATTACTAATCGGATACGGTTTTGTCTGGATCCGAATCGACTCAATATTTGTTGCCTGTCTCGTGAGGATTTTTTTTCTTGATTCTAAAAAAAATAAAAATAATATCTATGACTTTGATTTCAAATTTTCTACAATAATGACTTTATTGTTTAGCGTTCGCGTTCACATGTGTTATCTGAACGTACATTCATAAATCTAAATTATCAATAAAAAAATTTGTAAGTTGCAACTGTGAATTTAGAGTCTAAACGCTACGTCTGAACGCAGTGTTCAGAAAACAATTTTGAACGCAAAGTCTAAATGCAGTGTTCAGATAACACTACTGAACGCAGAGTCAAAACACAATGTTTGCAGGTACTTTTTTTTTTACTAAAAATGAGGGGAAACTCACATGTTCCATTAAAACATATCCTAATACAAAGAGTACCTGATGTAACTAATATATCAGCTAGTTGATACAAAGGTTATGCTAAAGTTTGAGTCATACAAAAACTAACCTATTACACACCAAATGAATCTCTAAACGTAACAAAATAATAACTTGTTACATCATCAAGTATAAAAAAATATCATAAAAACATCAAATTTCTAGTAGCATTGTTTTAAAACCGTAAAAAATCATCAGTTGACAGATCTTGTCCAAACAAGGGATCCCTCCATTATTGTTGAAACTCCTGAGTTCATCTCTACCATAGCATTCACTGGAGCCATTTCCACCATCTGATTTTTTTGTATCTAGAGTATGATCTGGAAGGTCCGAACATCTTGTGTACCATCAGATTAAGTTTAAGAAAAGATGAGTCATTGTTATTATGACACAAATAAATTAACATAGAACTAATTTGAATAGTTATACTCTAATGAATTTTGGTTTCAGTAAAACATAGCTTATTAATTTATAATCAAATATTACAATATTCCTAATTAATTCAACTAACTTCGCATCTTTTAATGAGATCAATGCTTCAATTAGCCATAAATCTTCTAAACATGACTTCTGAAACTCAAAATTATTATATCTATCTATTCATTGTCATATATTTTGATAAAAGAATAATCTACAAGCAAATGGTCAATATGCTTCTTTTTATCACAAATGTTCACATGCGCTCAGATTTCAAATAACATATGTGAATGTAAACGCTAAAAAATATAGTTATGATTGTCAAAAAATATGAAAGATGTTATTCTTTATGGAAGCTGATACGTAAATACTAAATACCATATTTGATATCAACTATTGATACCGATTTTATTATGCACATTTAGTTGAGTTATCCTGTATATTATTTGAGTTCTTATGCATGTTATTTTTTGTACCGAAATAGTTATACATGTTATTGATTTTATTATGTACCTTTAGTGGAGTTATCATGCACATTATTTGATTATTATGCACGTTATTTTTTATATTGAAATAATTATACATGTTATTTTTTGTACTAAAATAGTTATGATATAACATGTATAATAACTCAAATAATGTACAGATTTATCTGTTCTTTATATATGTTCTAGGATCAGTTAACAAAAAAATCTCCCGTGACTCCGTGACCTAGCCGATATGGGTTCTCCATCAAGTGGTATATTCGTAAATAAAGTATAGTAGAGGTGTAAACTTTGAAATTAAGTCATTAATTCCTGTATTGGAGAATATGGTGAAGCCCCTCTTTGTACGATACTATCATTTGCTTGCTACCGAACCTGCCTCTCTCTCTTCTCTTTTCTCTGTATTAATTAAATCCGAAACATCGGAATAAAACTGTGAAATCTGATAACCCAAGAGAAAATTTAGAGCGTGGAGATCTTGATCCTACCAATGGCGGCTCCTTTTGGGCCGCTTCTTAGCTTGATTTGAGGTACTTCCTTTATCCCTTGTTCTTAAAATCTTCTTTTCCATTTAGGAACTGATCTTAGCGCAGTTAGGTAAGTGTGTTCTTTCGAGATTTTTGTAGTGTTTTTGTCTTTTGGATTTGGTAGGTAGGTAAGCCAGTTAACAAGTGGGTTTCTCTACTATAATTGATATTATTAGCTAAAAGGGTTTTTTTAGCTTAATTTATTTAACATAAAAGAAATTGGTTTCAATCCAAGCGATAGTTGCTTTGTTGAGTTGCCATTAGCTAGATTCGAAGGTCTGGACTTGTTGTCCTTTGTTAAAAATTCTGTTTAACTGTTACCCAATAATTATGCTTAAGATTTTGATTAATTTCAACAACTAACTGATGTTTACGATTGAGGTGAGAGGGTCTAGCTGTCTGAGTCTATCGAGTTTTTAGTGATGTTGTATATCTTTTTTTTTTTGAGTTCTTTCTATTAGAAATTGAGCTTGTTTCCGCCAGCTAAATCAAATTTGTTGAACAAATTAGTTTAACGAATGGCTAGCACACTGGGGTGTTCTTAAAGTGAAGCTTTTTTTTTTTTTGTGTGTGTGTGTGGGGGGGGGGGGGTCTAAACATTACTCTTTTGTATTAGAAATTTGTTGAAGCTCATAGTTTTGATTTAACATACATTCATATAGCTTTGTTTATTTATCTTGTGTTGTTTAGCTGCATCGGAATTGTTTTGCACGGGCAATTGCATAAAATGTTTGACTTAGCATCTTAACTCCTACACAAGTTCTCGAGGGAAAGCTGTCTTAAGTTAGTTTCCGACCAAAGAACAGTGATACACTGCTTAATTGGACGCTAACCTCTTTTATCATTTTATTTCTGGATAGTTTGTGATGTTTCCTTTTCAGGATGGAGCTCACTAGACTCTAAAGAATTTATAAGCCAAGTTGCAAATATGGAGTACAGAAAGGAATCCAGTCAGAGAACAACAGCCAGTCAAGGAACCCTCCCACCAACATCTTCTACCAGTACTGGATTAAATGTACCAGTGCCTGGACCAACCAGACCTGTTCTGAATTACTCCATCCAGACTGGAGAAGAATTTGCACTGGAGTTCATGCGGGACCGTGCGATGTCCAAAATGCCTTCGGCCCCTTTACCAGTAACTGCTCAGGCATCAGCGCAGTTACCAGTACAACAACAAACCGGCTACATGGACCTCAGAGGCATTTTAGGTGTTTGCCGCCCAGGACCTGAGGCATCTGACATCTCCACTTTAACAGCCTCGATTGAAAACGCTAACCAAAATCGTCCAGCAGTAACTGAAAATAAGCCCTACTTTTCTTCAGCCAGGTCAGTGCCAGCTCCTGACCCACCACGGGTCATGTCAGCATATACATCATCCGAGGCTACCTCTGACACATCCGGCAGTAAGAGGGTAAAAGTTCTCTGCAGTTATGGTGGTAAAATCTTACCGAGGCCTAGTGATGGTAAGTTACGGCATGTAGGTGGTGAGACCCATATTATTCGAATAAACTATAACATCTCCTTTCAAGAGTTAAAGAGAAAAACAACAGATGTATATAATATACCTCATACCATTAAGTACCAGTTACCTGGTGAGGATTTGGATGCTTTAATATCTGTCTCGAATGATGAGGATTTGAGAAATATGATGGAGGAGTGTGGGGTTCTTCTAGATGGTTCGTCTGAGGGAGACGGAGGGTCTCAGAAGCTGAGGATGTTTCTCTTCTCTAACACAGATTTTGATGACACAAGCCCTAGTCTGGGCTCAATGGATGGTGATTCTGAGGTCCAGTTTCTTGTTGCCATCAACGGAATGGATACCGGTTCAGGAACTGGTAAGTCGGCCAGCGGGTATGGATGGACAGGTTCAACTCAAGGAGCGAATTTTGACCAGTTCATGCATCTCAGTTCCAATATAGACAGACAGAACACGAGTGGGGGTGGTACTGGTACTAGCACAATACCAAGTGGTCAGGATCAGGCACAGGGACAGGTTCAACCTAGTCTCTTGAGTGAATTCGATCCATCCCTGTGCTCTTTCCATTCAGACAGGGTTCAGTACACAGAACCGATTTGTGCATACCCTAGTGAGAATCTGTATCAATTCAACACTGCAAGCCTTGACTTGACCCCTCTTTCAGTACCATCTGATTATGGGTACATTTCTCAATACACAACTCACACTGCTACTGGGGTAACTGCTGTGATGCCACCAGCTACTAGCGGGCAAGTTATGCATGAGAAAGAAGTTGTATTACCAAAGGATACAGTGATACACTCTGCTCCATCCTTACCAGCACAGGCACCAGCGCTGGTAAAAGATGATCTTTCATCATTGGTACTACCAAAAGATACCAACTCAAAGCACGAAGAAACTGTATCAGCACCAATCTTAAAGCAAAGTGACGGTAATAACCATGAGGCAAAGAATGAAGAAGCAATGTCTTCATCTGGCGGTGTCTTTAATTCAGAATACTTAGACCATGATACTGATGTGGTGGACCACATCCAGGGAAAGAACCAACCCGGGCAATCTAGGGTTTTTCACTCTGAGAGGATACCTAGAGAACAACCTGAGTCCTTGAACCGGCTTTCAAAATCTGATGATTCTATGGGCTCACAATTTTTTGTAATAAACACTTCCTGGTCTGATGCAGTCAGGGATTCTATAGCAGAAGTTGTAGATCCAACACTTGAAGGAATTTCTACCACTTCTCAGTCATTGGGTGTAGAACCCACACTTGAAGAGGATTTGTTAAAATTCGGAAACTATGAAAATACTCATGTACCTCTAATGCATATTGAGAATCATGCAGTCACTGAACCGAATGCTGTCCCTGGAGAAGTTACTTACCATAGAAGTGAAGATTGTGGAAAAAAAATGCCAGAAACAGTACCCATACCAGTTAGAGACAGTCAGAAGGGTGAGACATATGACCCACATGTAGTAAAAGCCAAATACAACGCGCCTACTTTGAAGACAGATGGACCAGAACCTGGCCCAAATTTGGCATGGACAGAAGAGCCTACTCCTAAAAATCTGAGCTCTTTTTCCCAGGAAGAATCTCAGGCTGAGAAAAAGGACATATTAGTTGACATAAATGACCGGTTCCCTCCAGACTTTCTCTCTGAATTTTTTTCAAAGGCCAAACTTGCGGCGGCGGAGTATTCTAGAAGCCCCTTTTTGAAGGAAGAAGCTGGCCTAAGTGTAAATATTCAAAATCTTGAGCCAAAGAGGTGGTCCTTTTTCAGAAACTTGGCGCCTGATGAATTTGCCAGAAATGATGTGTCGTTAATGGACCAGGATATTAATTTGGGCCAGATGGCCTCGCAAATAGAGTTTGATGTGAAAATGAATGTCCCAGAAGCTTCGAGGAGGGACATAGAGGATTCTGCAGGTGTCGATGCATTTCATGTCAACAGCGATCTATTTATGAATGTTGGGGAGAATCTTGGCTTGCCAGCTTCAGAGTATGATGTAAGTCTTCTTTGAAATGAGGGATTATTTTACATTTGTTTGTACCAATGGTGATAACAGATTAATACTGATTACTACTTGTACCCATAGTATGAATGTGCTGAAATACCTTCTTGTGGTGTTACTTTTGGCATGTGTCTTGCTTTATGCCTTTTCAGTTTGGTATCAGTCAAGGTTGCTAATAGATCTGTGCAATTTGATCTCAGAGTTAACAAAGCTCCTTATTGGATTGATTATCGATCAATGGAATGTTTATATACTGAACTGGCTTATATAGGCCTGAGATTTACTCCTCAAAATAAATAAATAAAATAAAATAAAATAAAGTTAACATAATAATTTTGGCTCTCTTTAAAATAATGATACTATATATTAAAAAATGCTGCACATAATGAAATAAATATAATAATAAAGGTATGCTTAAAGAATAAATGTAAAATAATAGATCAACTGGTAACAGGATAACTTTCGTCTCTTTTTTACTAGGAAGTAAAAATTGAAGGACCACCTGGACCACTTTTGGATGCTTCCTTTGGAGATATTGATATGAGCAATCTACAGGTATTCTGTTGAACATTTAGTTGAAAAATCATGCAAATTCATATCTTGCTCTAGCTCCATGTGCAAGGGGGTGATTGTGTATTTTTAAATCTAGTTATGCTGAGAGGCATTTTGCTTGTATAACGCTCCAAAGATGCTGTTGCGATTTTTTGACAGTTAATAAAGAACATAGATTTAGAAGAGCTGAGAGAACTGGGGTCGGGGACATTTGGTACAGTTTACCACGGTAAATGGAGGGGAACTGACGTGGCCATCAAGAGGATAAAGAAGAGTTGCTTTACCGGCCGCTCTTCTGAGCAAGAAAGATTGGTACACTTCTATTTTATTTTTTTAATTCCATTTGTTTGTACTATTTGGTATTGTTGAAAGAGGAGGGATATAATGCCTCCATTTTTGTGTGCCTCCATAGTGTCTTCAAATCTGCACCATTCATTAAAATCAATGGATGATCTAGATTTAGTTGCATAAAAAAACGTGCATGATGAATGGTGTGAATTTTGGAGCACAATCGAGGCACACAAAAGTGGAGGCATTATATCCCTCCTCTTGTTGAAATGATTGCAGCTGAGTTTATACAACTGGTCCTGAATTTGGCATAGATCATGTGCAGACACATGTACAATACCTGACCAAAAGTGCACCAGATTTGCAAAAGTACCCATTAAAAGTAATGCCATAGAAGAGGACATCTAAAAGGAATGTGATAATAAATTTAAAATATTTGCCTCTCTGTGTGTAGTCACATGAGTTCTGGCGGGAAGCAGAGATCCTCTCAAGCCTTCACCACCCGAATGTGGTGGCCTTTTATGGAGTAGTAAAAGACGGCCCAGGAGGTACATTGGCAACTGTGACGGAATTCATGGTTAATGGTTCTCTCAGGCATGTTTTACAACGCAAGGATAAGTATGCCCCTCTCTCTCTTGAAGCTGACATAGTTTTAAGTTTTAACAGTTTCAGGCTGAACCTCAGTATGTTCATGCAGATTTGATACTCTTTGTCTGCTGTGCTTTAATGTACCCTTGTTTGCATTGTTATCACAAAAACCTGGTCTTATTATCATTTCCTTTTTCTATGATTTTTGGACATTTTGTGGGTTCTTGAATATCAGATTCTTGAACAAAATACATGCACACAAATGAAACCTCAATATTCAGTTTTTGATGCAGGTTGGCCTGTTTTGTCTAGTCTTTTTTGCATCACCCTGACCTGACAGCTGCTATAATTATTTATTAAACTGATATTTCTATGAATGAATAAGTTAATTGATACCGTAAAATAATGTGGGAGAAGATATCTGGATCGCCGCAAGAGACTGATAATAGCAATGGATGCTGCTTTTGGGATGGAATATTTGCATTCGAAGAATATTGTGCATTTTGATCTGAAATGCGATAACTTGCTTGTCAACCTTAAAGATCAAACTAGGCCTATTTGCAAGGTAAGTTCTCATATATACCTATTTCTTAAATTAGGTGAGGGCATGGATTTCAGATTACAAGAGGCTCAAATTATGTCAGAAGTGTTGTCATAACAGCACTAAAGCACATTATTGTCAAATGGCAAAACACCGCCCATTTCCTTATTTCTAGAAAGTCTGTCTTGAGAACTTTAAAGTTAGTACTAACTACAAAAGTTTTTTTCTGTGATGATCATCTGCAGCTGTAAGTATATTAAGTACATATTGATTGGCTTATCTTTATAATGGCTGTTTTTGTTCTGTTATACTGGTCACACAGTTAAAATGAAAACCAAATGTGTGAAAAATATACATGTAACATTTTACAATGGCTGTTCTTGTATCCTTTCATAGTTAACGACATAATTTCAAAAATCAAATTTTGTTTAAATATAACATAACACACAGTGTTTCTTTTAATATTTCAAGAAAAAAGGAAGATTTTGTTTTGGTACTTGTAGATGATTGTATTTCTTTATTCCTTCGAGATTGAGCATTCCTGGGATGTTGAATTCATTTTGACACGTGTCCTTGGACTACGGAAGTACTGTAATTTCCGTAAATGATTCTCTTGGTACAATGCCAGGTAGGTGATTTTGGGCTGTCAAAGATAAAGAGAAACACACTTGTTTCGGGTGGTGTGAGAGGGACTCTGCCTTGGATGGCTCCTGAGCTACTCAATGGAAGCAGTAACAGAGTTTCTGAAAAGGTATCATCAATAAATATTCATACTGATCATGATGAGAAATGCAAGCAATTAGTTGCACCTGATCTAATATTATTCAGCATCTTGCTTTTATTTTTTGTTTTGCTTGAATTTTCTATACTGAATTAAGCACAACAACAACAACAACAACAACAACAACAAAGCCTTTATTCCCAAATAAATTGGGGTAGGCTAGAAATGAAACCCAATCTGAAATGAAAAAAGTTACCTCAGTCAGGATATATGGAAAATTTAGTGCATTCAACTCTCTAATTGCTGATATATTTGGAATATCATCCAGGTTGATGTATTTTCGTTTGGCATTGTGATGTGGGAAATACTCACAGGAGAGGAACCATATGCCAACATGCATTATGGAGCAATTATTGGTAAACATGTTTTATCTTTTATTGTCCTTTTATTTTTGTATTTTCTGTATGATCTACTAAGTATTATGTAGTCCGAGTTAATCCGAAATGTCAATTGAAGACAACTATGCAGATGGTTGGTCTAACAAAATTCAAATTGACACAGGTGGTATAGTGAACAATATACTGAGACCACCAGTTCCACCAAATTGTGACCTTGGTTGGAAGAGGCTTATGGAGCAGTGCTGGGCACCTGACCCAATGCATCGTCCAGCTTTTACTGAAATAGCTGCAACATTGCGTGCCATGTCAATGGCTACTACAGCACAAACTAAACAAACAAAGTGAAAAATATCTCGTTCCTTGTGGAGGTTTTATACAGAACTTGTTCAATTGTACTTATTATAGTGTACCTCTCTGTATGTGAAATAGAGTGCATGTGTTAAGTGAGGAATTTATTGAGAGTTGATGGTATTTATCTTTTGTTGCTCCTACTTTTCTTTTGTTCGGGAGCCTCTTAGGTCTAGGAATGGATTGCAAAATAAACAATTCTCGTAGGAGTATTATTGATCCTCCATGGGCGTATATAATGTACTTGTAAAATTGTGTTATACAAGCAACATGAGTTTGTTGCCTGAAAATTTGTTAGATCATGTTACAATTCTTGGCGAATTATTGTAATTACATTTTTGCTAGCCTCGTGGTTGCGCTATTCACCTTTGCTTGTCACGGATTCAAAATTCAGTTGTTCAATCCAAATAGGTGATTTTAAAGTACGCTTGTTCAATGCAAATAGGTGCACAAATCAATAGTAGCATAATGTATAATCCTAATATTGTAGAACTATTACAAAATGATGAAAGATGGCAACATAAGAAATAAAAGCCATAACAAATTAGGTTGGACTTTTCTTTTTGAGCTGGAGTTGAGAAAAATAAAAGAGCATAGTTGATCTTGCATTTGCTATTTCTACTATCTTGTCTAGTGCTGCACAAAGGAGAAAAGATTAAAAACAATTATTAATACAAATAAGACTAACAAAGTTGGGGAAAAGGTGGAATATCTCAACCTGTCTCGAAAGAAGCTTGTGCTGTTCTGAGCTTAGGAGAAACCAGAGACCCGAATAATGCTAATGATTTTGATCTTTCCTTCGGGATCTACGTATGTAAGAAGAAGATCCTTATAAAGTTGATACAGAGACTAACTGCCATTCAGCACTCTTAGTAAATCACAATAGTGTCGTATGACTGGTTCATTTTTGTATATATAATTAACAAAGGAACATATGAAATAATACCAGTACCAATGATAACAAAAATTGATGTACAACATTTAATTTATGCTTCCAAATATACAGTTTCAGATAAATTATTCTCTCAAACTTACATCATTTGAAATGGCATCAGTGGCTTGAGCCTCATCCTCTTCAGAGGCATGTGACTTCTGACTGTCTTCTGTGACAAAAGTAGCAAAAATAGAACGGAAAGGTGGGTTAGGAGAACAAATTTATAAATTACAGCATATAAATAATTGAAAGATGAAAGATACACAAAGAAGGGTTGCTAAATGTACCTAGCACACCAGTGGGGCCACGACGCCTAATATTCGGATCACTTGGTACCTTTGATGATGGATTATGTTTCATTGTTGCCCACATTGACAGAGAAAATTGCAGTTTTGGATCTACATTTCAGAGTTTTAGCATGTGTTGGTACCAAGGTTGGATACAGATTCAATTCAGCTCAGTTTGAAAAATAAAGAACAGATTATACATAGACTGGATTTAGTAGTGACAACTTATTGATCTATGCCAATTAGCCAAAAAATTTAAATACAATAACAATATGAGAAAAGATAAAATAAAATCCAACTTTGCAGTGTGATCTATATAATACATATATGTGCACTGTGCACATTATAAAAAAAGGAGGTTTAATGCATGTTTACTGTTTGTTGAATGATTATAACTTTTCAACTGTATGAATTTGAAGGCCCATATGATCCTCAAATTACACTAAATTTGATAGGTAAGCTATGTATACATCAAACAATGCACACATAAACTTATCCTTCGGTTTCATGCATTCTTTAATTAATTTAAAAGATATTCTCAAGATCGCCGAGCACCATATGCCAAATTAAATAGTACATTTTTGCTAAGATGGCTCAGAGTATACATTTTTTAGTCTCCAATGGTAGATATGCCAGCATGATGTTACAAAAATACAACAGGTATCATTGTGTGTATAGTCAAAGGCTCTAGTTACATATCAGTGCTTGATTAGAAACTAAACATCAATACCTGGCAAAAACCCTATTAACTAGCTGGTATTAAAAACGCACCATACTATTATTCACCAATCAACTGATAGCGTAGTGTTCAGTCATATGTGTCCGTACTATACTAGCTGATAGTCCAAGGGCCAAGGCTATACCTGGCAGGTTCTCAACATGCAATTCCGTTACTTCTATGGTGGTAGGAGCAGAATGCACCTTGTGATCAAACAATTTACTCGATAAACGTGTGTGACCCATAGACTGGCGTGCACTGGCCAGATCAAACCATCCCTGTCCAAATAGAGACAAAAAAAAAATAACCTTTCTGATTTTTCAAGGAGATAATTCATAATAGAGAAGTGCACACTAGGTTGTACAGTACCAGTAACGGTGTTTACTGTCACCTGAGCATAACACTGATCCTCTTACAGAGATCTCTGATCAGTTTCAACGATACAAATCTACTAATTTCTTCACCGAATCAATTAATTTAAGCATCAAGTATCAATCAATCTGGGATAGGTAAATATGGTACACAAACAAAATCAAACAGAGAAGAAATTGACAATTATGAGAATTACCTGGCGCAGAGACGAGGATAAGGAATCGACAAGCCTAACATACGCATCTAACGAATCGAGAAATTGAAGAATGCACTCTGCTTCCTCTTCTCCATCTTCGTTTCTGATTTTTGCTTCTTCTTCATTGGAAGCAGACTGTAATTGATCGCTCTCGATCTCTGCCATGAGAGCTCAGAAGTTAACTTGGGGTTTACGCGTTTGCGTTTCGCTCCCGGAAGTGGCTGCTATTAGATTTCGCTCCAATCAAAGCCGTACATTAGAGCGGAGGGCAGAGCGCCTGTGAAGTCTTCGTTTTCCTAAAACAAGGAGTAAAATCGAACTTGTATTTTTCTGCGAAATTTGGAAAATAAATTTCTTAAGAATTTATTTTCCTGTGAAGTGTGAACTGAACATGCGAAAAGGTCCTTTTCACCGACAACAGTTTTCTGAGTGTTTTTTATCTATACTATATTAAAAACAGGTATCTGACTCGAGTATTTTATTTGAGGAGCTGATTCGTAGATATCATATTTGATACTAACTAATGATATCAATGTTATTACGCACATTTAGTTGTGTTATTCTGCACATTATTTATACTATCTTATAAATCATTTAAGAAATGAAATTCTTCATTTAGTCATAGTCTTACTTTTTTTATGGACTAAAATATCCTTCAAACCAGAGGATACTGATACACAATGCTTGATTCTATAAGGACAATAATGTCATTGGTACAAATTATATATGGTAAGTATTATAAGGCTGATTATTTACATATTGAAATCTCCTATGGCATTGCATTTTATTAGCTAGGGAAGAAAATGGAAAGTTGTGCCAAAATATTTTAAACTATTAATATTTTCTGTACAAACTAATTTTCAAGCACGCATTTCATAGTCGCATTACCATACTAATGTACCAAATATTTTAAACTATTCATTATTTTTTAACTAAAAAATTGGTTAAATGCCACATAACTTTGACTATACAAAGTAAACAAATTATAATATTTTAAAATACTATAGAATCATACTACTGATCAATAATTTCTGCCAACAATTTACAATTACAAGAAATGAACGAGTTAGTTAATTTGTAAATATATATATATATATATATAGAGAGAGAGAGAGAGAGAAAGGCTAGGGTGCTCCATAGAGCACCAAATCGCTCGTGCTCCACATTCGTTATATCCAATTTGAAAATTCCAACGATCGATCCGAACCGTTGAACATGATCTACATATTGAAATCTACTTGAAGATTGAATTTTAAAATTTTTTGAATTTTTTTGCTATTTTTTAAAAGAGGTAGAAAAGTTGCTAATCAAACGGTTTCTGGACCAACAAAAGTTGCAATTTTCCTACCTCTCTAAAAAATAGCAAAAAAATTCCAAAAAATGTAAAATTCAATCTCCAAGTAGATTTTAATATGTAGATCATGTTTAACGGTTCGGATTGGTCGTTAGAATTTTTAAATTGGAGATACGATGTGGAGCATTAGGGGTTTAGTGCTCCATGAAGCACTCTAGCCTATCTCTCTCTCTCTCTCTCTCTCTCTATATATATATATATATATATATATATATATATATATATATATAATTTTCTGATATTTTGGTTAGACGTCAAATCAAGAATTAATGAAATGGTGCAAATAATGTCATTTGTACAAATTATATATGGTAAGTATTATAAGGCTGACTATTCACATATTGAAATCTCCCGTGACATTACATTTTATTAGCTAAGGAAGAAAATGGAAAGTTGTGCCAAAATATTTTAAACTATTAATATTTCATGTACAAACTAATTTTCAAGCACGCATTTCATAGTCGCATTACCATACTAATGTATCAAATATTTTAAACTATTCATTATTTTTTAACTAAAAAATGGTTAAATGCCACATAACTTTGACTATGACAAAGTAAACAAATTATAGTATTTTAAAATACTATAGAATCATACTACTGACCAATAATTTACAATTACAAGAAATGGATGAGTTAGTTAATTTGTAAATATATATATATATATATATATATATATATATATATTTATTTATTTATTTATTTTCTAATATTTTGGTTAGACGTCAAATCATGAAATTAATGAAACGGTGCAATATTCAACCCTGCTTTGTAATTTTGTTTTGTTAATTATTTTTTCATGCATTTAATTTGAAGTTCAAAGATCCGCATTTACATATATTTTTCAAAATATAATTGATATTTGAGACTAATGTATTTTCTCAAAACTATTGTCTTATAAATTTTATGGGACCTACACATGATACAAGAACTAATTTTTATGGGACATATATCATAGTTAGAAGAATTTAAACTAAGTTGCTTTTGTCTTTTTTTTTTATAACGTACATTTTACGAAATATTACAATACGAATTGCATAAATAATATATTTTATTTTCCTGATAATTTTTTTAAATATAGTATTGGAAATTATGCAATGTATGTATAAATCTGGATTACTATCCTAATTTTTTAAATATTTATTTGAATCTCTGGATTGAATGTGTTAATTCTTCCATTCAATTTCAGGTATTTTACTCTCCTCTCTATTGTTGTCTTGAAAAAACCCTCCATGGCACCGTTACGTTGACTCAACAGTCGAGTAGAAGCAATAGGATAGATTCCAAAATAGTCTGATGCAACCAGAAAATATATGTGTTTACCTTCTCAAATTTGGCTAAATACTCAGTATCATGTATCAGGTATCTATGTTTGTGCGTTCACTCAGGCTAAACCGCAGTGATGCATAAGAGGCGTAAGCAATCGTTAGAGAGAGCTTCAACAACCTTATCAAGCGAGATCAAATTTCGAAAAATCCGCTAAAAGAAATAGGAAATAATCTGATGCAAATTTAGCAACCAGAAAATATATGTGTTTACCTTCTCAAATTTGGCTAAATACTCAGTATCATGTATCAGGTAGCTATGTTTGTGCGTTCACTCAGGCTAAACCGCAGTGATGCATAAGAGGCATAAGCAATCGTTAGAGAGAGCTTCAACAACTTTATCAGGCGAGATCAAATTTCGAAAAATCCGCTAAAAGAAATAGGAAATAATCTGATGCAAATTTAGCAACCAGAAAATATATGTGTTTACCTTCTCAAATTTGGCTAAGTACCCAGTAGTAGATATCAAGTAGCTATGTATGTGTGCTTCCCCGGGCTAAACCGTAGTGACGTATGTCGCATGTCGCATGACACACAACATATGACGCATGACCCATGCCGCATGCCGCGTGCCGCATGACACATGATCCATGACGACAGATGACGCATGACGCATGACGCATGCAGCATGACCAATGACGACAGACGACGTACGACAGATGACGCATGAACCAAGAAGCATGATGACGCATGACGTATTGCCCACAACACATTACAAATCACCCATGCCGCATGAAGCATGATGCATGTCGCATTACGCATGCCGCATTGCTCATTACGCATGTCGCATGACGTACGACTAACGACTAACGACGCATGAACCAAGAAGCATGACACATGACGCATGACGCATGCCGCATGCCACATGACGCATGACACATGACTCTTACATAATGCATGATGCATGAATCATGACGACCCATGACCCATGACGCATGACGCATAACGTATTACACACAACGCATGACAAATCACATATGACGAATGAAGCATGAACCCATGCCGCATGACGCATTATGCATGTCGCATGACGTATAATTAATTAATATGGAGATTTGAAATTAATTAATAAATTACTTAGTTTTCTGACTTATAATTAACTAATAACTAAGTACATAGTAGTAATATGGAGATTGGAAATTACCACAATTTTTAATCTTGTTTAGCAGCAAATAAATATAACGCAATCAATAAATTTACTTCCATATCATATAGGTATACAAAGGACACGATATGTAAGTATAGTATATAACGCAACAGAAGCCAGTTTCGAATGACAAAATCAATTGCCAATCTATTTCCAATCATGTCAAAAGAAAGGTTTGATGAAACAGATTTGCAATCTTATACTTGTGAATTGAACAGATTTGAGTATCGGTTTGAGAAATAATATTGACTGGTCTTCTTCACGATAAAGGACAAAATCAATTTCCAATCAATTTGCAATCATTTCGATGGAAAATTTTAAGAAGGGAATCATCTGTATATGCTTTCATTTGTAATATATAACATAGCTACCTCTACCCTTTCTTCTCCTGCAGGTGTGTGCTGATATAAAAAAAAGTGCAGGTGGGTTCCTTCTTTTTAATTCTATTGCTTCTCCTTAAACCTTTAATTTTATATAGTATAATTTGTTAAAGTAAACATATTTCTAGAATACATGATTTTTAGGGCGATATTGTCAACAAAAAATGTGTATGTTGACGATATTAATAACAAGATGATCGATAGGTTCTCCGGAGAGGAACATATATACTACAATTTTGACTCTGGTGAGGATGCCTACAATAGCAACTACCCGACAGAATTCTTGAACTCTTTGATGTCGGGTGGCCTATCGCCTCATTTATTGAAGTTGAAACTAGGATGCTCGATCATACTTTTGCGCAACATTGACCATGCGAATGGACTATGCAATGGTACCAGATTGGTTTGTAGAGCATTCCAATGAAATGTGATAGACGCAGAAATAGCGGTTGGTGTTCATGCTAGAAAGAGAGTGTTCTTGCCTAGGATTCCACTATGTCCATCAGACAATGATATGTTCCCATTCAAGATGAAGAGAAAACAATTCCCGATCTGTCTTAGCTTTGCAATGATGATAAATAAAGCTCAAGGACAAATGATTCTGCATGTTGGCGTCTATCTACATGAACCAATATTCTCGCACAAACAACTATATGTGGCGTTATCAAGTGGAACATCTCGTAGGAATACAAAGGTTTTGATCTGTTAGTAAAGTAACGCAACCAGGAGTTTACACGTCCAATGTAGTGTACCAGGAGGTTCTACAAGATGACTAATATTGGTAAAGTGTAATATGCTCTCTTTCTTATGTTAAGTTTTATTTCTTAACAGATGTGCTTCTAGCATTTTTATCTTTAGTTTTTTTTTTATGTTAGTATCTTTGAAGCAAACTAAATAATTAAGCTCATGTGATAATTCTGATTGTGACACTTTATTTATTTTTTTGGGATTTTACTTGTGTTTTATTTCGTAAGCTGTCTGGATAAGTTTCTTTCTTATATTTATGTTGACAACACATCGATGATACCTAGATAATCATCGTCTAAATGAAATTGTTGTGCAGTGCATGTATATGTTATATTGTTATGTAGTTGAAAGATAACTACGCGCGAAAAATTGTAAAAGCACTTCTCCAAGCATTATTTTTAATACAACTAATTGACAAGAAAACATAATTTTGAATATGCATCGAATAATTCACTAAAATGTGATATACGCAAAAAATAGTATTTGATTAACACACAATTTAAATGATTATTTTTCGTTCATAAGATCTCCCGTTGCTTGACACGGGTACGATTACTAGTTTGAGTTATTATGCATGTTATTTTTTGTATCGAAATATTTATACATGTTATCGATTTTATTATGTATCTTTAGTGGAGTTATCATGCACATTATTTGAGTTATTATGCACGTTGTTTTTTGTATTGAAATAATTATACATGTTATTTTTTTGTACTGAAATAGTTATGATATAACATTCATAATAACTCAAATAATGTTGCATAATAAATCGGTATCAATAATTGATATAATTGATATCAAATGTGGTATCTACGAAATATTATCCCTTCATTTGACCTATTTTAGTAGGGTCGATAATACTCTTCTTAGTACATCTCGTCCATTTTCTCTCGCGTCATCTCTTCGATAGCTCTCATCTCACAACGATGATCTCCCCTCTTATCTCTCTTCTCACAAATCGTCTTCTCACGCCATCTGGTACCACCATCTCTTTGATAGCTCTCATCTCTCTCATCTCACAAACCGGCGTCAAAACCAATTACTCGACAAACTCCACTGCTCGCCTCGACGATAGTACTCCTCCCTCTTACTCGACTCTGCTTCGCCCCTACTGATACGTCACATGACTTCTCCTCCATACCACCAATTTGATATTCAGTATTTAGCCAAATTGTTGTGTTGGTTCTGTTGATGTGTTACTTGATGAGATTTTTATGTTTTATTTCGCTCGGTGACTTTTAGATTTTCCTATCCTGGGACATTGATACATGATTTTGTTGTTTATTTTTAATTGAATCAAGGAGGATTGAACTAAAAAATTGGCGGTCTCATGACATGAAATGAGTGGCACAAGTAAGTGAGTAACCACTATGTTCAATATAGAGATAAAATGAAGAGTATATTGTGTTCTCTTAATTTACTACCATTTTTTGTCACAGCATCCATAATTGCCAAAATTAAGAGTATTATGCACATTATTTCTATCTTTTGTTAGATATGGTGTCGGCAAGCGCATCGAGCTACCTTGCACCAGAAAGACTATCGATGCTATCCACTCAGGCGAAACTTTTAAATGCAAACTGCAAGAAGACGGAAGTTTTTGGTCTCGAGATCCCTACCATGGACGGCGTGCCTTCTGACAGAAGCAAGCTCTGTCGCTTTTATGTTAACCAGGATCTATTTCCTCTCTAGTGGCGCATGTTCTTTTTTCTTTTAATACAATTTTGTTTTAATAGCCAGTAGGCATCATGATTAGTCTAAGTGCATTTTAGTCAATGTTGATGTGTGAATTCAAAGATCTATTTTATGAAACGCTCTGTATATATGCTTTTGTTTTCATTATGTATGTTAACTTAGAGGGAGAGGGGGTTAACGTCATAACTCTTAACGATAACTGGTGAAATTTTGATATCAGTTAAGAGTAGCAAATGGCGCTATTGAAATTAACTATTTAATTTTGTGAGACAAAATGTAGTCAAAGGCTCAAGCCATCTAACTTCTAAGTTATTAATAAGAAAAATTTCATTGCGGATTTGAAAATTATGTCATCTTAGTGAAGAACTTTATGACTCAATTGTTTAAGCTTCAACATACAGTTTGAGTGTTTAAAATACCACTGAAATTTAAACTATGCGTATGTTGGCATTAGAAAATAAACTATTGACTAGAGATAACCTGTTAAAAAGAGGTTGTAACGTGGAGGAAAATTGTGTATTTTGTGATCAACGGGAAACAATAGATCATATTTTTATAAATTGTAATATTGGAAAAGAGTTTTGGAGAATGGTATATACTGTAACACAAATCAATGTATTCAATGTGACTAATTTAGAAGAATTATGGGTTGGTATATTGACATTACCACATAAGGATTTTCTACAATGGGGACATCTTTTGTCGGCTCTAATATGGGTAATATGGACAGAACGTAATAGTATAATATTTAATGAAGGCAAAATTAAGAATAAATATATAATATATAATAACATTATAAACTTAAGTATATTATTGGACAGGAAAGGGAGAGCCTTTGCTTGCTGAGGCTTTTCGACAGCAACAGATGAGGGATAGAAATCAATTGGTGATTCATCAGCAGGAGGAGAATGAGGATCGTGATGATTTGGCAAATGGAGATACTGATGATGAGGATTTGCTAGTAGATTCGAGTGATGATAGTATGATGTAATGAGAGGGTATTTTGCAAAGAATAGTAGGAAGTTATGATTGCAATTGTTTGGGTGGGTTTTGTTAGGTTGCATGGGATAAACAAATTAGGATTCATTAGGTAGCATTTCTTTTCTCTTTTTTTGGTCGATAGTATATTGCTCATATACTATCGGATATCAGCTTATATCTCATATGCTGAAGCTAAAATAATGTTGTTAATTTGCTTTCTTTTTAATGGAAGCCGGCACCTCAATTGAGGTAGCTATTTTGTCAAAAAAAATAATAAGGGACTCCAAATTTTCTAATTTCACACTCCCGACTCACTGAATTGACAATGATAGCAGAAAATTCAAATGGCGCTTTTACTTAAAACTCATCAGTACGAAATGCGAAATTACCATGTGTGGGCCCCCATCCGAAGAATGTGATGCTTTTGGTGTGCTTCCACCAGTGAACAAGCTGAATCTGCCACAGGCCACCTAGATTTCAGGATCCGTATCCGCTGTTATCATCGAGCAAGAGCAGTATCCTGCTCTTCTGATCTGGACCGTCCAAGTTTGATCGGACCGTTCACAGATGGAAATCAGAAGACTATATATTTTATAAGTTTTATATTTGAAATTTGAAGAATTCAGATCAAAAGAGCAGGATCCTGCTCTTGCTCAATAAAAACAGCAGATACCATTCCTAGATTTCATTAGCGGCTACACTGCTCTGGTATGTATTTGGATTTCCGCACCCAAAAAGGAATTTAGCTGATTTATTCTGTTTTGTTAATTTTTGCAATTTGTTGTTCTGTTTAAGATCATTAAGATGACAATGATATTGATATTATTATTATTATTATTATTATTATTATTATTATTATTATTATTATTATTCCTATTATAATTATTTGTTATTATTGTTTAATATACACTTATATAATTTTTTTTTATTTGTAATATAATTTTTTTTATCAAGATCTCTATTAGTTTTTAAGATGACAATGTTAATGTCAATGATAATATTAAATAATAATAACAAAAAATAATTAAATAATAATAATATCATCATTATTATTTATAATTATTTAATATATTTTAAGATAAATATTCTTTTTTATTTTCAATATAATTAAGTGCTATAGATCACTATTAGTTTTTAAGATTGATAATAATAATAGATGCTTTGTTATCACCCATATATGAAGTAATCTGATCTGAAACACTTCTCGTAATATGATAAAATACTTTGTGGTGTTTTCTTTTACAATTACACCCTTAAATGAAGTACTCCGATCAGAAACACTTCTCGTAGAAGCATAAGAAGCTTTGTGGGTTTTCTTGAATGGTTACCGCTCATAAATGAAGTAATCGGATTTGAAACACTTCTCGTAGTTGGATTAGATGCTTTGTGGTATTTTCATTAATGGTTACCACCCATAAATGAAGTAATATGATCAAAATCACTCATAAAATAAGTACTCAGACATGAAGCACATAGAGTGGTGTTTTATGTTTCTTTATGGTGTTTTAGGGAATGGTTATAACACTTAAATAAATTACTCAGAGAATAAATTTGTCTCGTAGTAAGATATGATGCTTTGTGGAGTTTTCTTGAAGGTTACCACTCAGAAATGAAGTAATCTGCTCAAAAAAACTTCTCATAGTAGGATAACATGCTTTGTGGTGTTTTCTTTAGTGGTTATCACCCATAAATGAAGTACTCAGATAAGAAACACGTCTTGTAGTAGGATAAGATGTTTTGTGGTGTTTTCTTAATTGTTTACTGCCAATAAATGATGTACTTGGACAAGAAACACATATAGTGGTATTCTATACATCTTCGTGGTGTTTTAGTGAATGGTTCCACCATTAAATGAAGTACTCAAAGAAGAAACACTTCTCGTAGTAGGCTATGGTGTTTTGTGAAGTTTTCTTGAAACATTACGATGCATAAATGAAGTAATTTGATCGGATACAATTATCGCAATAGGATAAGATGCTTTGTGGAGTTTTCATTAATGTTTACCACCCTTAAATGAAGTACTCTGATCAGAAACACTTCTCATTGAAGTATAAGAAGCTTTGTGGGGTTTTCTTGAATGGTTACCACTCATAAATGAAGTAATCGTATCTGAAACACTTCTCGTAATAGGATAAGATGCTTTGCGGTGTTTTCTTTTACAGTTACCACCCTTAAATGAAGTACTATGATACGAAACACTTCTCATAGAAGCATAAGAAGTTTTGTGGGATTTTCTTGAATGGTTACCGTTCATACATGTACTAATCGGATCTCAAACACTTCAAGTAGTTGGATAAGATGCTTTGTGGTGTTTTCTTTAATGGTTACCACCCGTAAATGAAGTAATATGATCAAAATCGCTCATAAATTAAGTACTCGGACATGAAGCACATATAGTGGTATTCTATGCTTCTTTGTGGTGTTTTAGGGAATGGTTAGAACACTTAAAAAAACTACTCGGAGAATAAACTCCTCTCGTAGTAAGATATGTTGCTTTGTGGAGTTTTCTTAAAAGGTTACCACCCATAAATAAATTACTATACTCAGAAACACTTCTCATAATAGAATAACATGTTTTGTGGTGTTTTCTTGATTGTTTACAAAGATGTACTCGGACATGAAGCACAAAGAGTGATATTCTATGCTTCATCGTGGTGTTTTAGTGAATGGTTCCACCATTAAATGAAGTACTAAGAAAAGAAACACTTCTCATATTAGGTTATGAGGTTTTGTGGAGTTTTCTTGAAACGTTACCACCCATAAATGAAGTAATTTGATCTGAAACACTTCTCACAATAGGATAAGATGCTTTGTGTTATTTTCTTTTACAGTTACCACCCTTAAATGAAGTACTCTGATCAGAAACACTTCTCATAGAAGAATAAGAAACTTTGTGGGGTTTTCTTGAATGGTTACCACTCATAAATGAAGTAATCGGATCTGAAAATCTTCTCGTAGTTGGATAAGATGCTTTGTGGTGTTTTCTTTTACAGTTACCACCCTTAAATGAAGTACTATGATCAGAAACACTTCTCATAGAAGCATAAGAACTTTGTGGGGTTTTGTTGAATGGTTACCGCTCATACATTAACTAATCGAATTTGAAACACTTCTAGTAGTTGGATAAGATGCTTTGTGGTGTTTTCTTTAATGGTTACCACCCGTAAATGAAGTAATATGATCAAAATCGCTCATAAAATAAGTACTCGGACATGAAGCACATATAGTGGTATTCTATGCTTCTTTGTGGTGTTTTATGGATTGGTTAGAACACTTAAATAAACTACTCGAAGAATAAACTCCTCTCGTAGTATGATATGATGCTTTGTAGAGTTTTCTCGAAAGGTTACCATCCATAAATGAAGTACTATGCTCAGATACAGTTCTCATAGTAGGATAACATGCTTTGTGGTGTTTTCTTTAGTGGTTATCACCCATAAATGAAGTACTCGGATAAGAAACTCATCTCGTAGTAGGATAAGATGCTTTGTGGTGTTTTCTTGATTGTTTACAATGAAGTACTCGGACATGAAGCACATAGAGTTGTATTTGATGCTTCTCTGTGGTGTTTTAGTGAATGGTTCCACCATTAAATGAAGTACTCAAAGAAGAAACACTTCACGTATTAGGCTATGAGGTTTTGTAGAGTTTTCTTGAAAAATTACGGCCCATAAATGAAGTAATATGATCAGAAACAATCATCGCAATATAATAAGATGCTTTGTGGAGTTTTCATTAATGTTTACCACCCTTAAATGAAGTACTCTGATCAGAAACACTTCTCATTGAAGTATAAGAAGCTTTGTGGGGTTTTCTTGAATGGTTACCACTCATAAATGAAGTAATCGTATCTGAAACACTTCTCGTAATAGGATAAGATGCTTTGCGGTGTTTTCTTTAATGGTTACCATCAATAAATGAAATAATAGGATCAGAATTACTCATAAAATAAGTACTCGGACAAGAATCACATAGAGTGGTATTCTATGCTTCTTTGTGGTGTTTTAGAGAATGGTTAGAACACTTAAATAAACTCCTCTCGTAGTAAGATATGATTTTTTTGGAGTTTTCTTGAAAGGTTACCACCCATAAATGAAATACTATGCTCAGCAACACTTCTCATAGTACGATAACATGCTTTGTGGTGTTTTCTTTAGTGATATTACCCATAAATGAAGTACTCGGATAAGAAACACGTCTCGTAGTTAGATAAGATGCTTTGTGGTGTTTTCTTGATTGTTTACTGCCAATAAATAATGTACTCGGACATGAAGCACATAGAGTGGTATTCTATGCTTCTTCGTGGTATTTTAGTGAATGATTTCCACCATTAAATGAAGTA
The DNA here is from genome assembly GCA_964058865.1 of Eleocharis quinqueflora. Taxonomy (NCBI): domain Eukaryota; kingdom Viridiplantae; phylum Streptophyta; class Magnoliopsida; order Poales; family Cyperaceae; genus Eleocharis; species Eleocharis quinqueflora. The sequence continues at coordinate 35,836 of CAXKVX010000351.1, forward strand.
CTCAAAGAAGAAACACTTCTCGTAGTAGGAAATGAGGTTTTGTGTAGTTTTCTTGATACTTTACCACCAATAAATGAAGTAATCTAATCTGAAACACTTTTGGTAATAGGTTAATATGCTTTGTGGTGTTTTCTTTTACCGTTACCACCCTTAAATGTAGTACTCTGATCATAAAAACTTCTCATAGAAGCATAAGATGCTTTGTGGGATTTTCTTGAATGGTTACCACTCATAAATGAAGTAATTGGATTTGAAACAATTCTCATAGTTGGATAAGATGCGTTGTGGTGTTTTGTTTAATGGCAACAACCCATAAATGAAGTAATATGATCAAAATCACTCATAAAATAAGTACTCGGACATGAAGCGCGGTATTCTATGCTTATTTGTGATATTTTAGTGAATGGTTACAACACTTAAATAAACTACTCAGGTAATAAACTCTTCTCGTAGTAATATATGATTTTTTGTGGATTTTTCTTGAAATGTTACCACTCATACATGAAGTACTCTGCTCAGAAACACTTCTCATAGTAGAATAACATGCTTTGTGGTGTTTTATTTAGTGGTTATCACTCATAAATGAAGTACTCGGATAAGAAACACTTCTCGTAGTAGGATAAGATGCTTTGTGGTGTTTCTTGATTGTTTACCGCCAAGAAATGATGTACTTGGAAATGAAGCACATAGATTGGTTTTCTATGCTTCTTCGTGGTGTTTTAGTGAATGGTTTCACCATTTAATGAAGTATTCGAAGAAGAAACATTTCTCGTAGTAGGCTATGAGGCTTTCTGTAGTTTTCTTGAAACATTACCACATATAAATGAAGTAATATGATCTAAAACACTTCTCGTAATAGGAGAAATGCTTTGTGGTGTTTTCTTTTACAGTTACCATCCTTAAATGAGTACTCGGAAATGAAGCACCTAGAGTGGTAATCAATGTTCCTTTGTGGTGTTTTCTTTTACAGTTACCATCCTTAAATGAGTACTCGAAAATGAAGCACCTAGAGTGGTAATCAATGTTCCTTTGTGGTGTTTTAGTGAAATGTTACCACCATAAAGGAAGTACTCTAATCAGAATCACTCATAAATTAAGTACTCAGACATGAAACACATAGAGTGGTATTCTATTCTTCTTCGTGGTGTTTTAGTGAATGGTTACAACACTTAAATGAAGTACTCGAAAAAAACTCCTCTTGTAGTAAGATATGATGCTTTGTGGAGTTTTCTTGAAAGGTTACCACACATAAATGAAGTACTATGCTCAGAAACACTTCTCTTAGTAGTATAACATGTTTTGTGGTGTTTTCTTTAGTGGTTATCACCCATAAATGAAGTACTCGGTAAGAAACACATCTCGTAGTAGGATAAGATGCTTTGTGGTGTTTTCTTGATTGTTTACAATGATGTACTCGGACATGAAGCACCTAGAGTGGTATTCTATGCTTCTTCGTGGTGTTTTAGTGAATGGTTCCACCATTAAATGAAGTATCTAAAGAAGAACCACTTCTCGTATTAGGCTATGAGGTTTTGTGGAGTTTTCTTGAAACATTACGGCCTATAAATGAAGTAATATGATCGGAAACAATTATCGCAATAAAATAAGATGCTTTGTGGAGTTTTCATTAATGTTTACCACCTTTAAATGAAGTACTCTGATCTAAAACACTTCTCATAGAAGTATAATTGAATGGTTACCACTCATAAATAAAGTAATTGTATCTGAAAAACTTCTCGTAATAGAATAAGATGCTTTGTGGTGTTTTCTTTTACAACTGCCACCCTTAAATGAAGTATTATGATCAGAAACACTAATAAATTAAGTACTCGGATATGAAGCACATAGAGTGGTATTCTATGTTTCTTTGTGGTGTTTTAGGGAATGATTAGAACACTTAAATAAACTACTCGAAGAATAAACTTCTCTTGTAGTAAGATATGATGCTTTGTGGAGTTTTCTGGAAAGGTTACCACACATAAATGAAGTATTATGCTCAGAAACACTTCTCATAGTAGGGTAACAAGCTTTGTGGTGTTTTCTTTAGTGGTTATCATCCATAAATGAAGTACTCGGTAAGAAACACATCTCGTAGTAGGATAAGATGCTTTGTGGTGTTTTCTTGATTTTTTACAATGAAGTACTCGGAAATGAAGCACGTAGAGTGGTATTTTATGCTTCTTCGTGGTGTTTTAGCGAATGGTTCCACCATTAAATGAAGTACTCAAAGAAGAAACACATCTCGTATTAGGCTATGAGGTTTTGTGGAATTTTCCTAAAACGTTACAGCCCAAAAATGAAGTAATATGACCGGAAACAATTATCGCAATAGAGTAAGATGCTTTGTGGAGTTTTCATTAATGTTTACCACCCTTAAATGAAGTACTTTGATCGGAAACACTTCTCATAGAAGTATAAGAAGCTTTGTGGGTTTTCTTGAATGGGTACCACTCATAAATGAAGTAATTGTATCTGAAACACTTCTCATAATAGGATAAGATGCTTTGTGGTGTTTCTTTTACAATTACCACCCTTAAATGAAGTACTATGATGATAATCACTAATAAATTAAGTACTCAGACATGAAGCACATAAAGTTGTATTATATGCTTTTTGTGGTATTTTAGGGAATGGTTAGAACACTTAAGTAAACTACTCGAAGAATATACTCCTCTTGTAGTAAGATATGATGCTTTGTGGAGTTTTCTTGAAAGGTTACCACACATAAATGAAGTACTATGATCAGAAACACTTCTCATAGTAGGGTAACATGCTTTGTGGTGTTTTCTTTAGTGGTTATCACCCATAAATGAAGTACTCGATAAGAAACACGTCTCGTAGTAGGATAAGATGTTTTGTGGAGTTTTCTTGAAACCTTACGGCCCATAAATGAAGTAATATGATCGGAAACAATTATTGCAATAGAATAAGATGCTTTGTGGAGTTTTCATTAATGTTTACCACCCTTAAATGAAGTACTCTGATCAGAAACACTTCTCATGGAAGTATAAGAAGCTTTGTGAGGTTTTCTTGAATGGTTACCACTCGTAAATGAAGTAATCGTATCTGAAACACTTCTCGTAATAGGATAAGGTGCTTTGTGGTGTTTCTTTACAGTTACTACCCTTAAATGAAGTACTCTGATTAGAAACACTTCTCATAGAAGCATAAGAAGTTGTGTGGGGTTTTCTTGAATAATTATCGCTCATAAATGAAGCAATCGGATGTGAAACACTTCTCATAGTTGAATAAGATGATTTGTGTTGTTTTCTTTAATGGTTACCACCCATAAATGATGTAATATGATCAGATTCGCTCATAAATAAGTACTCGAACATAAAGCATATAAAGTGGTATTCTATGCTTCTTTGTGGTGTTTTAGGAAATGGGAACACTTAAATAAACTTTTCGCAGAATAAACTCCTCTCGTACTACGATATGATGCTTTGTGGAGTTTTTTTTGAAAATTTACCACCCATAAATAAAGTACTCTACTCAGAAACACTTCTCATTATAGGATAACATGCTTTGTTGTGTTTTCTTTAGTGGTTATCACCCATAAAATGAAGTACTCAGATAAGAAACATGTCTCGTAGTAGGATAAGATGCTTTGTGGTGTTTTCTTGATTGTTTATCGCCAATAAATGATGCACTCGGACATGACGCACATAGAGTTGTATTGTATGCTTCTTCATGGTGTTTTAGTGAATGGTTTCCACCATTAAATGAAGTACTCGAAGAAGAAACACTTCTCGTAGTATGATATGAGACTTTGTGTAGTTTTCTTGAAACTTTTACCACCCATAAATGAAGTAATCAGAGCTGAAACACTTCTCGTAATAGGATAAGATGCTTTGTGTTATTTTTTTATAGTTTCCACCCTTAAATGAAGTACTCTCATCAGAAACACTTCTCATAGAAACATAAGAAGCTTTTTGGGGTTTTCATGAACGGTTACCACTCATAAATGAAGTAATCGGATCTTAAAAACTTCTCGTAGTTGGATTAGATTCTTTGTGGTGTTTTTTTAATGGTTACCACGCATAAATGAGGTAATATGATCAGAATCACTGATAAAATAAGTACTCGGACATGAAGCACATAGAGTGGTATTCTATGCTTCTTTGTGGTGTTTTATGGATTGGTTAGAACACTTAAATAAACTACTCGGAGAATAAACACCTCTCGTAATAAGATATGATGCTTCCTGGAGTTTTCTCGAAAGGTTAGCACCCATAAATGAAGTACTCTGCTCAGAAACACTTCTCATAGTAGGATAACATGCTTTGTGGTGTTTTTTTTAGTGATTATCACCCATAAATGACGTACTCGGATAAGAAACACGTCTCGTAGTAGGATAAGATGCTTTGTGGTGTTTTCTTGATTGTTTTCAATGATATACTCGGACATGAAGCACATAGAGTGGTATTCTATACTTCTTCATGGTGTTTTAGTGAATGGTTCCACCATTAAATGAAGTACTCAAAGAAGAAACACTTCACGTATTAGGCTATGAGGTTTTGTAGAGTTTTCTTGAAAAATTACGGCCCATAAATGAAGTAATATGATCAGAAACAATCATCGCAATATAATAAGATGCTTTGTGGAGTTTTCATTAATGTTTACCACCCTTAAATGTACTCTGATCAGAAACACTTCTCATAGAAGTATAAGAAGCTTTGTGGGGTTTTCATGAATTGTTACCACTAAATGAAGTAATCCGATCTTAAACATTTCTCGTAGTTGGATAAGATGCTTTGTGGTGTTTTCCTTAATGGTTACCACCCATAAATGAAGTAATATGATCAGAATCACTCATAAATTATGTACTCGGACATGAAGCACATAGAGTGGTATTCTATGCTTTTTTGTGCTGTTTTAGGGAATGGTTAGAACACTTAAATAAACTACTCGGAGAATAAACTCCTCTCGTAGTAAGATATGATGCTTTGTGGAGTTTTCTTAAAAGGTTACCACCCATAAATGAAGTACTATGCTCAGAAACACTTCTCATAGTAGGATAACATGATTTGTGGTGTTTTGTTTAGTGGTTATCACCCATAAATGAAGTACTCGGATAAGAAACACGTCTCGTAGTAAGATAAGATGTTTTGTGGTGTTTTCTTGATTGTTTACAAAGATGTACTCGGACATGAAGCACATAGAGTGGTATTCTATGCTTCATCGTGGTGTTTTAGTGAATGGTTCCACCATTAAATGAAGTACTAAAAAAAGAAACACTTCTCATATTAGGCTATGAGGTTTTTTGGAGTTTTCTTGAAACGTTACCACCCATAAATGAAGTAATTTGATCTGAAACACTTCTCACAATAGGATAAGATGCTTTGTGTTATTTTCTTTTACAGTTACCACCCTTAAATGAAGTACTCCGATGAGAAACACTTCTCATAGAAGCATAAGAAACTTTGTGGGGTTTTCTTGAATGGTTGCCACTCATAAATGAAGTAATCGGATCTGAAAATCTTCTCGTAGTTGGATAAGATGCTTTGTGGTGTTTTCTTTTATAGTTACCACCCTTAAATGAAGTACTATGATCAGAAACACTTCTCATAGAAGCATAAGAACTTTGTGGGGTTTTCTTGAATGGTTACCGCTCATACATGAACTAATCGAATTTGAAACACTTTTAGTAGTTGGATAAGATGCTTTGTGGTGTTTTCTTTAATGGTTACCACCCGTAAATAAAGTAATATGATCAAAATCGCTCATAAAATAAGTACTCGGACATGAAGCACATAGAGTGGTATTCTATGCTTCTTTGTGGTGTTTTAGGGAATGGTTAGAACACTTAAATAAACTACTCGAAGAATAAACTCCTCTCGTAGTAAGATATGATGCTTTGTGGAGTTTTCTTGAAAGGTTACCACACATAAATTAAGTACTATGCTCAGAAACATTTCTCATAGTAGGGTAACATGCTTTGTGGTGTTTTCTTTAGTGTTTTTCACACATAAATGATGTACTCGGTAACAAACACGTCTCGTAGTAAGATAAGATGTTTTGTGATGTTTTCTTAATTGTTTACAATGATGTACTCGGACATGAAGCACATAGAGTGATATTTTATGCTTCTTCGTGGTGTTTTAGTGAATGGTTCCATCATTAAATGAAATATAGAAAGAAGAAACACTTCTCGTATTAGGCTATGAGGTTTTGTAGGGTTTTCATGAATGGTTACCACTCATAAATGAAGTAATCGAATCTGAAACACTCTCGTAGTTGGATTAGATGCTTTGTGGTGTTTTCTTTAATGGTTACCATCCATGAATGAAGTAATCGGATCATAATCACTCATAAAATAAGTACTCAGATATGAAGCAAATAGAGTGATATTCTATGATTCTTTGTGCTGTTTTAGGGAATGGTTAGAACACTTAAATAAACCACTCGGAGAATAAACTCCACTCGTAGTAAGATATGATGCTTTGTGGAGTTTTCTTAAAAGGTTACCACCCATAAATGAATTACTATACTCAGAAACACTTCTCATAATATGATAACATGTTTTGTGGTGTTTGTTTAGTGGTTATCACCCAAAATGAAGTACTCGGATAAGAAACACGCCTCCTAGTAGGATAAGATGCTTTGTGGTGTTTTCTTGATTGTTTACCGCCAATAAATGATGTACTCGGACATGAAGCTCATAGAGTGCTATTCTATGCTTCTTCGTGGTGTTTTAGTGAATGGTTTCCACCATTAAATGAAGTACTCGAAGAAGAAACACTTCTCGTAGTAGGCTCTGAGGCTTTGTGTAGTTTTCTTGAAACATTACCACACATAAATGAAGTAATCTGATTTGAAACACTTCTCGTAATTGGATATGCTTTGTTGTATTTTCTTTTACAGTTACCATCCTTAAAAGAAGTACTCTGATCAGAAACACTTCTCATAGAAGCATAAGAAACTTTGTGGGGTTTTCTTGATTGGTTACCACTCATAAATGAAGTAATCGGATCTGAAACACTTCTCGTAGTTGGATTTGATGCTTTGTGGTGTTTTCTTTAATGGTTACCATCAATAAATGAAATAATAGGATCAAAATCACTCATAAAATAAGTACTCGGTCATGAAGCACATAGAGTGGTATTCTATGATTCTTTGTGGTGTTTTAGGGAATGGTTAGAACACTTAAATAAACTACTCGGAGAATAAACTCCTATCGTAGTAAGATATGATGCTTTGTGGAGTTTTCTTAAAAGGTTACCACCCATAAATGAAGTACTATACTCAGAAACACTTCTCATAATAGGATAACATGCTTTGTGGTGTTTTGTTTAGTGGTTATCTCCCATAAATGAAGTACTCGGATCAGAAACACTTCTCATAGTAGGATAAGATGCTTTGTGGTGTTTTCTTGATTGTTTCCACCATTTAATGAAGTATCCAAAGAAGAAACACTTCTAGTAGTAGGCTATGAGGCTTTGTGTAGTTTTCTTGAAACATTACCACACATAAATGAAGTAATCTGATCTAAAACACTTCTCGTAATGGGATATGCTTTGTGGTGTTTTCTTTTACAGTTACCATCCTTAAAAGAAGTACCCGGACATGAAGCACTTAGAGTGGTAATCAACGCTCCTTTATGGAGTTTTAGTTAAATGTTACAACCCATAAATAAAGTACTCTAATCAGAATCACTCATAAATTAAGTACTCAGAAATGAAACACATAGAGTGGTATTCTATTCTTCGTCGCGGTGTTTTCGTGAATGGTTACAACACATAAATGAAGTACTTGAAGAAGAAACTATTTTCGTAGTATGATATGATGCTTTGTTGAGTTTTCTTGAAAGGTTACCACTAATAAATGAAATAATCGGATCTGAAACACTTCCCGTAGTTGGATTAGATGTTTCATTTATGTGTTGTAACCATCTTATATGAGTTATTCATTTATGTGAGTTTTCTAGAAAGGGTAACACTACGGGAAGTGTTTCAGATCAGAAATACTTCTCATAGTAGAATAAGATTCTTTGTTTTTGTTTTCATTAATGGTACCTCCCATTAATGAATAACTTATATAAGAAACACTTGTCGTAGAAGGATAAGACGTTTTTTGGTGTTTTCTTGATTGTTTATCACCAATAAAAGATGTACTCGGATATGAAGCAAATAGAGTGATATTCTAAGATTTTTCATGGTGTTTTAGTGAATGGTTCCACCATTAAATGAAGTACTCGAAGAAGAAACACATCTCATAGTAGGCTATGAGGTTTTGTGGAGTTTTCTTGAAACGTTACGACCCATAAATGAAGTAATCTGATCTGAAACAATTGTCGTAATCGGATAAGATGTTTTGTGGTGTTTTTTTAATGTTTACCACCCTTAAATGAAGTACTCTGATCAGAAACACTTCTCATAGAAGCATAAGAAGCTTTGTGGGGTTTTCTTGCATGGTTACCACACATAAATTAAGTAATCGGATCTGAAACACTTCTTGTAGTTGGATAAGATGGTTTGTGGTATTTTCTTTAATGGTTATCACCCATAAATGAAGTAATATGATCAGAATCACTTACAAAATAAGTACTCAGACATTATGCACGGTATTCTATGCTTCTTTGTGGTGTTTTAGTGAATGATTACAACACTTAAATAAACTACACGGATAATAAACTCATCTCGTAGTAAAATATGATGCCTTGTGGAGTTTCTTGAAAGGTTACCGCTCATAAATGAAGTACTCTGCTCAGAAACACTTCTCATAGTAGGATAACAAGCTTTGTGGAGTTTTCTTTAGTGGTTATCACCCATAACTGAAGTACTCGGATAGGAAACACGTCTCGTATTAGAATAAAATGTTTTGTGGTGTTTTCTTGATTGTTTGCCGCAAATAAATGATGTACTCGGAAATAAAGCACATATATTGATATTCTATGCTTCTTTGTGGTGTTTTAGTGAATGGTTTCCACTATTTAATGAAGAAGAAACACTTCGCGTAGTTGGCTATGAGGCTTTGTGTTGTTTTCTTGAAATGTTACCATCCATAAATGAAGTAATCTGATCTGAAACACTTCTCGTAATAGGATAAGATGCTTTGTGGTATTTTCTTTTACAGTTACCATCATTGAATGAGTACTCGGACATTAAGCACATAGAGTGGTAATCAATGCTCATTTGTGGTGTTTTAGTGAAATGTTAACACCCATAAAGGAAGTACTCTAATCAGAATCACTCATAAATTAAGTACTTAGACATGAAACACATATAGTGACATTCTATTCTTCTTCGTGGTGTTTTAATGAATGGTTTCCACCATTAAATAAAGTACTCGAAGAAGAAACTCTTCTCGTAGTATGATATGATGCATTGTGGGGTTTTCTTAAAAGGTTACCACTAATAAATGAAGTACTCTGATCAGAAATACTTCTCATAGTAGAATAAGATTCTTTGTTTTGTTTTCATTAATGGTTACCTCCCATAAATGAATTACTCATATAAGAAACACTTGTCATAGTAGGATAAAATGTTTTTTGGTGTTTTGTTGATTGTTCATCGCCAATAAATGATGAATTCGGACATGAAGCACATAGAGTGGTATTCTATGCTTCTCCGTGGTGTTTTAGTGAATGGTTCCACCATTAAATGAAGTACTCGAAGAAGAAAACTTCTCGTAGTAGGCTATGAGGTTTTGTGGAGTTTTCTTGAAACATTACGACTCATAAATGAAGTAATTTGATTTGAAACAATTATCGTAATAGGATAAGATGCTTTGTGATAATTTCTTTAATGTTTACCACTCTTAAATTAGTACTCTAATCAGAAACACTTCTCATAGAAACATAAGAAGCTTTGTGGGGTTTTCTTGAATGGTTACCGCTCATAAATAGAGTAATCAGATCTGAAACACTTCTCGTAGTTGGATAAGATGCTTTGTGGTGTTTTCTTTAATTGTTACCGCCAATAAATGAAGTAATATGATCAGAATCTCTCATAAATTAAGTACTTGGACATGAAGCACATAGAGTGGTATTCTATACTTCTTTGTGGTGTATTAGTGATGGTTACAACATTTAAATAAACTACTCGGAGAATAAACTCTTCTCGTAGTAAGATATGATGCTTTGTGGAGTTTTTTTTAAAGGTTACCACTCATTAATGAAGTACTCTGCTCAGACACACTTTTCATAGTAGGAAAACATGATTTGTGGTGTTTTCTTTAGTGGTTATCATTCATAAATGAAGTACTCGAATAAGAAACACTTCTCGTAGTAAGATAAGATGATTTGTGGTATTTTCTTGATTGTTTACATCCAATAAATAATGTACTCGGAATGAAGCACATAGAGTAATATTCTATGCTTCTTCGTGGTATTTTAGTGAATGGTTTCCACCATTAAATGAAGTACTCAAAGAAAAAACACTTCTCGTAGTAAGCTATGAGACTTTGTGTGCAATTTTAATTTAATTAATATTTCAAATCATAAAATATAAACAATTTGAATCACAAATTATAATAGGTATGAAAAGTTGAAGATACAAACGTGAAGTTCCACATGAGCGGTACTTTGCAAAGTATCATAGCCTCACTCAACTACAAATTATTATTTCTTTATGCTAATGTATTTCTAATAAATAAGAAAATCTTACTTGCACTATTTTTTATGAAAGGAATCAACAATACTTGATTGATTTTAGTGTTCTTAAGCTGAACCTGTGAGTGGAAAATAAGAAGAAATGAAATAGAAACTAATAAAATTGAAAATGATTGGATGATTTGAAAATACAGTCCTTTACAAATATATTTCATAAAATCTTTTCCCATCTAACTCTTTTCATGTAGTCCCGTCTAGAACTTCCCGATAATTATTGGCAAAAAGGTTGGTGATCTAAACTTGATTGGATGTGAAAAAAAGAAAGCTGAAAAAATGATGATGATAAATGATGCTGGTAAGTGAGAAATTATTTAATGGCTTAAAGAGGTTGAATTATCTTTTTATATTTCTTTTATCTTAAGCAGAGAATGAACATTGATAAATAATAAATTATACAAATAGAGAAACAGAATAACAATCGATCCATTAAAAATATGATTATTTAAAGAAAAATAATTCTTATAACAATAACAATAATATTCTACATTTGGTTTCGCAAATACTTGCCACGAATCATGACACTGCAAATGATTAATTATTGGAATCTTCTACTTAAATGTTTTATTATGAAATATCAATAAATATTGATACTTTATGGCTTGTAAATCTTATTTATAAAAAAAAAAACATAGAAAAGAGTTAATTTCACATGAACTCATTAACTCTTCCTCTATTTTATATTTGATGTTGTATGTATTACAAACCATTCAACTTCTAAATCCGTATTTACTCAAAAACTTTATAACTTATCTTATACATCATTCTTCTTTAAATTTATGTTTATAAGATTACATAAACATATTAATTGTAATGAATATATATCAAACTCATGAAACATGAGTATTAATATACTATTGACCAAAACTTTTGTTCTCCTTCCAATTTTTTTCTCTAATTAGTAATTACTTGATTATTTATAAAATAGATTTAATAACTGAATCACAAGAATTTCAGTAAGATAGAAATGATTAAAGATATTAGTTATGTTCAGAGAATACCACATACAAAATATTGTCATCGATGCATACTAATCAAGCTTTTAAAAAACAGAGTTTAAACTTCGGTTTAACGGTTTTAACAGAAAAAAAAACTTGTCCCGACGTTAAGTTTTCAGAAAAAAAAACATGTTTAACGGGTTTTCTGCATTTTAACGATTTAATGTCGTTTAAACCGTGTAAATTCTTTAAAATTCGTTAAAAATAGACCGTTTTAACGCAGTTTTTTTTTGCTAGATGCTAACTGTAATGTACTTGGCATTTTGTTAACTTATTGGATTGATTAGTTTTCGGTTTTTGTTTACTACTTTACTGATTTGAGGTTACTTATTGTGGGCTTATTCGGATAGTTATCGATATTATGATAGGGTGTTGATTGCCTCTTTACACTAGTCTTGTGTATTATATTGATGCTGACAAAAAATATTGTTATGTTGATACAACTTATGCAATTAGATAGTAGAGCTTATAAAAACAAACATTGAAGTGCATCTCAAAATTAAAAACATTCTAAATCCTAATTATTAAACATATAGGATCACATAATGCATATTTTAAATGATGAAAAGAAAAGAAACAATGTTAATAATATTGTTGAATACATTATTGATATACCTAGACGCCTAGGCGTAGTACTAAATTTCGTTCGATTTATCCAAATAGGAACCTAATTGCAACTTCACTAATTATGGTCAAACTAATAATTCAAGCAATTCAATTCATCCTATCAATTCTAGCAATTTGATTACTACAACTTAATTCACAATCAACAAATCAAGCAATTAAATTAAGTGAATTGAGTAAATATAAATGGAGATAGGGAAAAGAAAAGGCTCAATGTGTTGACAGAGTTTGGCTTGCCCTTAGCCATGCCTACGTCTCCGGGTCTCTGGCGCCTCCGCTTCTTGCAGTAACAAGCTCGGTCTGCTCCACTAAATAAATAAATTATTCAATGTACAACTTCGAAATTGGTCTCTCTTACACACATCAAGGGAGCATCAACCCTAATACGGTGTCGAACTTGGTCTCACTTACACACACTGGTGGAGAACCGAGTCAACTATCTTGAGCTCTCTTACACATCGGTGGAGCTCAAGACAACTAAACACTCACACAAAAATAGATAATTGGATGACAAACAAATCACTCAAACAAACTCTCAATAATCCCTAGATTAGATTTAGCTAGTATAAACTTGGGATTTGAGCAAGAATTTGGATATGATACTAGAGCTCAAAGAGCACATCAATGATTGCTGGTAAATGTATTGATTGAGTAGAACACAATTACTTTGATTGTTGGAGGGGAAGAGTTTAAATAGGTGTTCAAACCTGTCCAAAAAGAAAATTTGCGAGGTATAGCATTATAATGTTATATTCTGTACAAATCATAGCGTTATAACGCTATTTAGGGTGAGAACAAAACTTTTGACCATTGGATTTCAATTTTGCAACTTTTGTATAGCGTTATAATGCTAGATTATGAATAAATTGCACCGTTATAATGCCATGTCAGGTCAAGGCAAAATATTTTATCGTTGGAACTTTGGTCTAGCGTTATAACGCCAAACTTGGCGTTATAACGAATTAATCTAGATGTTTTTGGCTAAAAAATACATCCCTGAAAAATTCACATACCATTATAACACTATGTAGTAGCGTTATAATGTTATACAAATTTTCTAGCTGAACCAAATTCTTTGAACGAAATTCTCGCTGAAATTGTGGCTACCATTATAATGCTGGTTTATAACGTTATAACGCTACATGAAATTTTTGCAGGTTTGTTGTTTTGTTTGTAATTTATGGTCCAACGTTATAACGTTATTTGTAGCATTGTAATGGGTTATACTGTTTGGTTTAAATTTCTTTACTCTTTTTAATCCCAAATTTAAACAAATTAAATTTTAATTAACCTAAGTAATTCTTCATCTTGATCTTGATCTTCTAAACTTACTCCTAGGTCTTCCTTGATCATTTCTTATGCTTCTTATGATTTTGCTTAAATGTCCCTACAAATATTCTCAAACACAAGAAATGATAAAATTGAAGTAGTTTTGCAAATCAATAAATATGAGACATTGTTTGAGCCAACAATCTCCTCCTTTTGTTGATTTGCAAAATCACAACATATGTGCCTAAATAGTTTAGTTTAATTTCAATATGGCACATATGATTTCTCTCCTTTTTGGAAATAAAAGAAGGTAGAGTTTTCATTATTTTACAATTAATAGCATTTGCTCCTCCTCAATTTGCTAACTCTCCCTCAATTTATGCATAATTTTATTTTGAGCAATAAGGCTCCCCCCTCAACTTATGCATCATCCTATACATTTTACACACAGACAATTTTCTAGCCCTAGTTAACGAGTTTCTTTAATATTTTTGCGGAAGCGTATTTTTGAATTAGGATTTACATGTAAATGAGTTTGTTTGAATTTTATAAAGGTTCAATTCATTCAATTTACTCTCTCTAAATATATGACAATTGATATTAGGGGCATCAACCTACAAGTCTTCTAAGTATGATATTTAGGCACTCAAGCAAACTTTGATTGTTTGCTTACTTTCCTAAGGGTTCAATATAATGAGATGTGACCATGTTTACAATAATAATTGCACATGGTGCTTGATTATGGTTAACATCAAGTTGGACAAAACTCTTGAATTTTGGTTCATATGCCCACCCGTTTGGTCGCTTGTAATATGTATTGTTGGATCATGGTGGGTTGAAGTACCTATGTATCGATTTGAGTTTGGTATGGCTTTCATTGTTGAACCGGTACCAAAAGGCATAATTTGATGCATTTCTAACCTTTTGATATTTTTCCTTTTCGCCCATGTGATTTTTAATTTGTTTATTTTTTATTTTTTGGGCATTGAGGTTTTTTTATGGTAGATAAGAGGATATACTCTTGTACCCTAGACTCAACTTGTCATGCGGGCCTTATCTCTCATACAATCTACTCAACTCCAACTTAAAATCACTCTTTGGTACACTATTGGATTTTAATGCCCTATTTTCGATTCTTAATTTTTGTACTTTGATTTTCAAGTTACAAAAATCATTTTCATGATTTTGACAATTTTTCACTTTCAACTCAAGGCTTTCAACTTTTGATTCATAACCTTGTACCTTGGACTCAAGCTAAAAAATTTTGCGTTTCAACCCCTCAATTGTGTCATTTTGAGCAATGCAACAAGATTTATCTAACCTAGATAATATATTTTCCAATTCATTTCTTGGTGATATTGATGTAGCATTATACCTAGTATTTAACATTGAGGTTAGATATACCTCACTAGTTTGGCTAGTGGAAGTAGAGCACTTCATTTCTTCATCTTGTATCGCTGATTTGTCCTTGAATTTTGCTATATCACTATTGAATCACATTGGTTCATCCCCCTCATCCTTTGATGGAGCTTCTATTTTACTACAATTTACATCAATACATTCTACATTTGTTAGCTCGGTTTTATTTGAGATTACTTCACAATCAAAATGTTTTAGTAAGGTATACCAAATCTCAAATGCATTATCTACATTGTCAATTGTATCAAAGATTGATTCATCGACCAATAATGCATTAATGGGGATGTAATTATCACTCATATCATTTTTGGAATTCTAGTTTAGGTTGGTAGTACCATTTTCGTAAGTTTGTGTTTACCTTTTTTCCACTACATCCCATACTTTAATTGTTTTCAAGTAAGTCTCCATTAGAACCCTCCACACATACAAAAATATTGTAATTTTGGCCAAAAATTGGTGGTTTTTCTATATAACATGAAAATATCATTTTGGATCTTTACTTGTAATTAATATATCTTAATTAGCAAGTTCAACTTGCTCTGATATCACTTTGATACACCTAGGTGCTTTGGTGTAGTACTAAATTCCATTTAGTTTATCCAAATAGGGATCTAATTGCAACTTCACTAATTATGGTCAAACTAACAATTCAAGTAATTTAATCATTAAGCAAGCAATTCAACTCACCCTATCAATTCTAGCAATTCAATTACTACAATCAATTCATAATCAACAAATCAAGCAATTAAACTAAGTAATTGAGTAAATGTAAATGGAAATTGGGAAAAGAAAAGGCTCAATGTGTTGACGGAATTCGGCTTGCCCTTGGCCACGCCTACGTCTCCGAATCTCCGACGCCCCCGCTTCTTGCGGTAACAAGCCCGGTTCACTCCACTAAACAAATAAATTGTCCAATGTACAACTTCGGAATTGGGCTCTCTTACACACACCGGTGGAGCACCAACCCTAACACGGTGTCGAACTCGATCTCACTTACACACACCGGTGGAGCATCAACCCTAACACGGTGTCGAACTCGATCTCACTTACACACATCGGTGGAGAACCGAGCCAACTATCTTAAGCTCTCTTACACACACCGGTGGAGCTCAAGACAACTAAACACTCACACAAAAATATATAATTGGATGAGAAACAAATCACTCAAACAAACTCTCAATAATCCTTAGATTAGATTTAGCTAGTTTAAACTTGGGATTTGAGTAAGAATTTAACTATTAAACTAGAGCTCAAAGAGCACAACAATGGTTGCTGGTAAATGTATTGATTGAATAGAATATAGTTACTTTGTTTGTTGGAGGAGAAATGTTTAAATAGGTGTTCAAATCAGGCCAAAAAGAAAATCTGCGAGATATAGCGTTATAACGCTATCTTCTGTACAATCATAGTGTTATAACGCTAACTAGGGTTAGAACAAAAATTTTGACAGTTGGATTTCAATTCTGCAACTTTTGCAGCATTAGATTATGTATAAATTGTACCGTTATAACATTATGTCAGGTCAGGACAAAAGATTTTACCGTTGGAACTTTCTAGCGTTATAACTCCAAACTTGACGTTATAACGAATTAATCTGGATGTTTTTGCCTAAACAATTCATCCCTGAAAAATTCACATACCGTTATAACGCTATATAGTAGCGTTATAACGCTATACAAATTTTCTGGCTAAACCAAATTCTCTAAACAAAATTCTCGCTAAAATTGTGGCTACCGTTATAACGTTGGTTTATAGTGTTATAACTCTACAAGAAATTTTTGCAGGATTTGTTGTTTTGTTTGTAATTTATGGTCCAACGTTATAACGTTATTTCTAGCGTTATAACAGGTTATACTATTTGGATTTCCTTGCTCTTTTTAATCTCAAATTTAAACAAACTAAATTCTAATTAATTTAAGCAATTATTCATCTTGATCTTGATCTTCTAAACTTGCTCTTAGGTCTTCCTTGTGTTGGATTAAACTCATGTCTTGTTTGACAATTTGCAAATCAATTAAAGTATTAACATTGCACATGAGTTTTGATGAAGATGCATGTTAAAATAGTCACATACCAATATCAAACATTGCTCAAACATGCCCTGGACAAGTCAAGACATGCTCAAGTCATCAAGGAAAGGCTTCAATATGCCAAACAGACGACAAAGTTACCATAACGCTCCAAGACTCGTTAGAACGGGTCAGCAACCCGTACGGGTGTCCAAGGTGTCATAACGCGTCAGGAGGAGAGAGAAGCAGTAGTATTGGATTTCTTGAGGGCAGCTATACTGTAACACTTGGCCAAGGCGTCATAACGCCTCATAACCCGTTATAATGAGTTTCCCAAGCGTTATAATGGGTTCCTGAAGAGATGGCCCACAGAACAGCTGCACAAGGGCATTTCTGGAATTTGCATAAGGCGTTATAACGCCTTGCTCAAAGTGTTATGGACTATGTGTAACGTCAGGAAGGATTTTGAAGCTTCCAAGATCCCAAGAAATGTTCAGCCTATATAAATGATGCAGAAACGAACCAGTAGAGTATCTGAAACCCCCTACAAGCTTCCAAGCATCAAATTGAGCACAACAAAGAGTCTAATTCAAGTCTCCTCTAGCTACCTAACCTAGAGAGGATTAGGATAGCTACTATTCTCTTATTGTTTATTCGAGAACAAACCCTTAGCTAGATTTTAGCATTTGGTGCTTCTTATGCTTTTGCTTAAATGCCCTACAAATATTCTCAAATACAAGAAATGGTAAAATTCAAATAGTTTTGCAAATCAACAAATATGAGACATTGCTTGAGCCAATAATTATATAATACATAGTTAGACAAAGACATACATATGACAAAAAGTATGCATGTTTGCATCATAGTTTGTTCTAAAATAAATAAATAATAGATAAAAAGTAGTTGGCAGTTTTTAAATTTAAATTTTGTATAATGTCATTTTAACATTAAACCGTTAAGCAGCCACCTCCCTGATAAGGGTCGTTAAATATTTTTTAAAAACTTGATACTAATTGATATATATCAATTAATGTGCAAAAATATACAAAGTAATTACAAAAAATTAAATAATATAAGATCTCATGTACACATTGATGGAATTGACACGTCAATTCCAATAAATTAAGTTCGGACTACGGGTTATATAATTACTACATGTCATGTATTGTCACCAATATTATGAGGAGTAATATGTGGAAATATCATAAAGGTGATTAATTCAATATTCAAGACATTATACGTATTTTACTAAGATTTTGGGCACAAATGCATATAGAACTAAAGTAAATGAATTATAATTGTTAATAGACTGATTATGATAAATTAAACTATATATGAGTGTTGGTGTAAAGTCACAAATATTGTTTGTGCTAAACCCAACGTAAATTGGATCAAAGCCCAAACAAAATAGCACAAACGAAGATCTATTACGGCTTCAATACAGTAGGAGAGATTTTGGCAATAAATCTTCTAATTTCAGCATGATTGATTGCGGCCGCATAGGATCCCATTACGGTCGTAAGAGACCTGGCAGAAATCTGCCAAGTCTGGCATTGCCAAGTCTATTGCAGCCGCAATGAGATTCATTGCGACCGTAAGAGACCTATTGTAAGGCATGTTTTGATGTCTAGATTTATCGTTATCTTTCTGATTGGATATTCTAACTTTTATACCAAATTCGTGGAAATATTTACATAGTAAATATTAGAATTTGGAAAAGAATTAAAGAGAATATAATTTCAAATATTTGGTAAATATTTGATAATTAAATTGACATCTTTCCAAGATGCACTTGCACACCTATAAAAGAACTCGAGTCTCCAAGAGTTAAGGAGTATCGTTTTCAGCAGAAATCATACTATTGTTAGGGCACATGTATTGTGCATTGAAAGTTTTGATGCTTCGAAAGCAAGGAATAAAACAAAATTTTATTCATTTCAAAACAAATGATCTAGCTATTATAAGTGTAAAGACAATATTTATTTGTCTAAATAATTAGGGAATAATATTATACCTTATGATTTGATCTCCAAATCAAATCAAGTAGGATTGTCTAGTTTAGCATCTTCTTATTTCCTATGTCTTGTTTCAATGGTTGTGCTTAGCTCGTCAACCGTCGAGCCTCCTTAGGTATCCACCGAAAGATTAAAGAAACACTTGTATCTCAAAGGCTAGTAAGAGAACAACAAGTGGTACCTTAATCCTAGTTTCAAAACCTTCTTCAACATTTCAGAAATTTTAATGGAGTTTTTGTCTCAACACATGAGAGAAAAATTGGGAGAGAGAGAGACACAAATTTCAGCCAAGAAGTTCAATGCTGAATTTCTGACCTTTGGGTACTAAATATGTCATAACTCTTTGTAGATAACTCCAAACGATTTGAAACTTGAACCATTGGATTCTAGACTCAAAGGGCTTCAATTTTCATAGGTCATACGTTCAGAATGGTTGAGGTTTTCCCTTTCAAAATCCTGTTTAAAGTTAGCTCCAAAAACTGTCCAAAATTTTCTCTCCTCTTTAATGGAAATTGATTAGGTTTAATGATATACTTCAATATTCTTTTAATTATATCATTACTAATCAATTCTCCCCAGAAATTTTATGGCCTATATTTGGGCTTTGAGATTAAATACATTAATCATATTAATATTTAATTAAGTCCACAATCCCATATATTAAAAGGCCAACATATAAATTAATATCCAATGTTAATTTATATGCATCTCTAATGTGTCAAAAGTCATTTAAAATATGTCACACATACTTTAAATATTACTAGGATTATTTTACAATATTTTCTTTTAATATTTCATATGGTGTGACCCTATGGGATCCCATCATTATGGCAATGAAACTAAACATTTTAATTTCATAAATCAATGATACAACTAGCCATGGTATATTGATTATCCAAATGATGTAGATGAAAAAGCACAATGCAAAATCATGATCCTGTAATATTAAAATATTATTGTGTCAATTCCTTGTCTCATGATATCAAAATAATTGCAAGGTAGGAATGTGTCATCCGTGCTAATTATTCTTTCTTGATTTTCTAAAGTTTAATTATGATATGATTAACATAAATCATATTGCATGCACATAATACAAACTTTATCAAGGGGCCCAGAGATATCATCATCTATATCATGTATAGAGGACAATGGTATCTTGATGCGTATAGTTCCTCCGCACAAGTTATACACATTGCAGTAACTGTCTATATAACTCATAGTTAAAGTGAGCGTTGGACAGTACCAACGATGTATATTTTTCATGTAGGAAATATAAACATCTCAACCCTAGAATTCATGACACAAATGAAATATCAATGACACGTAACACAATCCACGTGATATTTCATTTTTGGGTCTGTCTAGTGCTATACATCCCGATGTATACACCTGTGTGATTAGCATTGACAACTCTTTGTCATATGATCTGTAGAATGTGATCATCATCTAATCCGACACACTGATCTTATATTGGTCAATTAGTGTTCCTTGCTAATTACCAAGATCAAAGACTTTTAAGAGTAATTATATTTATTTCATTAGTGGAATTCTACAATCCAGATCATCAACCCAGATAATCCACAAAATATAATAACTCAAGGAACAAAATGATATAATCATTCACTAATAAACTAAATAATCAAACATATGATTTGGGTCTAGGACACCAACACTAACATGCATAGCCACCCAAACACTCCTCTATTAAGTGTTGGTACTCCGTTGAAGCGTTTGTGTTCATCGGAGAAAAGAAAGGCACCCTGAATCGCTTGGAAGAACTCATCGGGAAAGACCGTCGTGAATGACTTCCGCCATTGTGCAACCACTTCTTTCGTTTACTCAAGTTGAAGAAAGGAGACAATGAAAGGAGATGGAAAGTATGTTTTCTATACGCTTCTGCTAATTTAATTTCAAACATGTCGCACGAAGAATATTTAATTGAATTGCAATTGCTAGTTAGGGATTTGGTTAATACAATGGTTATACCCTAATTGAATTGCAACAAATAAATGTCCAACAAGTAGTATTAGAGCCAACTCTGTTGCGCATGTTTGGAATTATACTTTTTATGTAATTGTTGCAATTTTTGTTTTACTTTCTTGAATTTGTTGAATAATTATTTTTTGGGTATTTTAAACTAAAAATATGAAATTTGTTCGCCTTTTATGCGAATTTGAAATTGATATTATTCAAATTTTATGTTTATTAATATTTGAAATAATTATTTGTACAAATAAA
Organism: Eleocharis quinqueflora; assembly: GCA_964058865.1. Taxonomy (NCBI): domain Eukaryota; kingdom Viridiplantae; phylum Streptophyta; class Magnoliopsida; order Poales; family Cyperaceae; genus Eleocharis; species Eleocharis quinqueflora. The sequence continues at coordinate 57,020 of CAXKVX010000351.1, forward strand.
ATTAATTTTAAGAAAGAAATGCAACAATTTAAGTGATAAATTCGAAATAGTTATTTCCAGAATAGTTTATTTCCAGAACAAAGTCAAATTGAACTAAAACAAGGTCCATTGCGGACGCAATGAAGTTCATTGCAGCCGCAATATATTTAGGAAAAGTCCTCTGTTTTTTGGAAAATCAACAATGAAATTGAGCAGCTTTATTGCGGCCGTAATGAAGTTCATTGCGGCCGCAAGGCAATGGGTTTTGCTCTTTGTTGTGGGCAAATTAATTGAACTGACAAGTGATTTTTTGGGTTGTTGGGTGCCCAAAATTTGAACTGATATGTGGTATTGCGGCCGCAACCTGGGTTATTGCACCCGCAACAGAGTGCATTTTGTGTTGTTTTCTGAAAAATCCAGATAACAAAATTTGAATTGACAAGATGCCTTGCGGCCGCAATGACTCTGGAAAATGGTACAAACATTGAATTGATAGGTTTATTGTGCCATTTTTCCAGAAAATATTTTTCTCTTAATTAGGAGTAGCTATAAATTAATTGTATTTAGAATATATATATAATTAGTTTATATATAATTACAATTAATTTTTGCTACAAAATTACTACTATTTTATCTTAATATAGATTTTAGCTAAAATCTATAATTAGTATAAATACTAATAAAAGACAAGATAAAATTGTTAAATTCTAAAAGGATTTAATTTAAGATTCAAAATGTGGTAATAATAAAAATTTAGTAATTTTCTAAAGGCTTTAGTAAATACTAAATATGTATAAAGTATATATTTTGTAAAATATATGTATATGTATATGTATTTTATTAACAAATAATAAAATTGGTTAATTCTAGTTTAAAGTCCATATTAATTGATAAAACAATATATGTATATTATGGACGAGTAGTTTCCTTTTAGGATACGTCCAATGTAGACTTTTACATGATTTTAATATATTTAAAGGCAATTGGGAATACATATTGCATCTTGTTAAACGCTTCCGAACACCATCGCTAAAGTTACAAGCAAGATGTCTCATAAAAGTTAAAAGGATGTGCGTTAACAATAAATTATTAATTTCTCCCTTCGGAGGATTAATACATTAAGTAGTTGTTAATGTTAGTTTATAATAATCTAGAAGTCAATAATACGATAAATTATCATAAAGCTTTGTTCATGAATTGAGTGATCAATAAATTGTCATTTTGTTACCTTGAGTATTATTGAATTTATGAATCATTCATTTATCTAACTAGAGTCAATAACTGGAATTATGAAACTTCATAATATAGATGATATATATTCTTAAAAGTCTCTAACCAAGGTAATTAGTAGGAACACTAACTTACTGTTACAAAGTTAGAATGTGGATTAAAAGATGGTTAAGTTTTATAAACCATAGACATGAGATGTCGTTTTAATCACATGAATACATGTTCCAGGAACATGGTATTTGACAGACCTCGAATGAAACATTAAATGGAATTGTGTACGTGTCATTAAAATTTTCATTCATTGTTAAGTTCTAAAGTATGAGGTATTCATCTTTCCTACTAAGAGATGTGTATGTGTGATTGTTATCTAACGATGTCGGTAAAACGCGGTCATAACGGTAGCTTTTCGGTATACATAGCTTAGCTGAGGTAGTGATGATTTACCAAAAGTACTATTGTCCCTCGTAACTATATACGAGTTACAGTATCGCTGGGCCCCTTGATAGAGTAGGATTATCTGCATGCAGTATAATTACAAGAGTAATTATATTTGATACATCTGCTCAAGATCGAGAAAAGATTAAGTTTGCAAGGATGACACACACCTACCTTGAAACTAATCTGACATTGTGAGACAAAAGAATTAACACGACTAAAATAGTTTAGTGGATCGTGGTATTGTATAGTACAACATCATATGTGTAATTAGATGGTCATAGTGCAGATGTCAGATGTTTCTTATGATTATAGAAGTTAAAATGGTTTTAATTCTATTTACCAACATAAAATAGATCATATTGGGTCACACCGTATAGGAGCTAATCATAGAATCTTACTGATTAATTATAAATTGTTTATAATTAATATTAAGATGGTTATAATTAATTATATGTGATATGATTAAATTATATATGTCATATAAGATGACAAGCAGAAATAATGGTTGATTTATAAACGTATTCGATGCGTTGTATAAAACCGTACCGAAACCAAACTGATACCGAACCCTGAAAATATAATTGTTGAGAACAATTATATATATATAAAATTTAGATTTTAAATATTAATTATGGTTTAGAATTTGGGATGATAACCATTATCAAATTAAAACTTAATTAAAAATATAAAAATAAAAAAATGATGTGGCATGAGATGTCGACAAAGAACTCAAAATATCAAAGTTTGATATTTTTTTAGTATGCCGACATGCACATGAATATTTGGTCATTTGCCAAAATCGAGGGTATTTCGTTAATCGACCAACCTCCTTATTTTTTCTATAAATAGAGGGGCATGGGGAGAGAGAAAAATACATAAAAAATTGCATCTTATCTGTTAACTCAGGATCGAATCGATAAATATATTTTTCTCTCTATCTCCATTATGGTTATTTACAGGATTCGGAAAATAGTATTTTTGCGAAAAGAGCGGTATTTCATATTTAAATAACTGTGAGTCGTAAATATATTTATTTAGTCCTTATCTTGGTGAATAGTGTTTTTGTAGAATTTCATGATTTATGGTATTTCTGGCAGAATAAATAAACCGCTCTATGGTCGTCCTGGTGGACATCCGATAGAGGTATCAGACGTCTGATACTCCGAAGAGAGGAGCTTCTCAGATTCGGTCTTCGAAGTCTGCTGCAATCCAATTCGAATTTGGATCAAGATATAAATGTTATATTAATCTATTTAATTTGTAAGTAGATTAAAGTTTTAGAAATCAATTATGGAGTAGATATGTATGATGGTTAAATTGGGTTTTGATGCCAGATATAAACGGGAGGTAGACACTCTCGGTAGTTTATCCGACATACCTCGTTTAATCCTTGGCTTAAGTTAGAAGTAAAATTTTTGTTTTACCGTCTTTCTGCAGCTTAAGCTAATTGACGATTTTGAATCGTCCGTAACACAACAGTTAATACACATATAGTAATGTGCATAAAGAAAAGTAATGAGAAACTGTGTGCTAGTGATGTCTAGAAAAATATTTGAAGCTTGGTACTTAAGTAGTCTACTTGTGACTCACCTCCCTCACTTGACTAGCCTGGTCACTAGTACTTAGGTATGACAATCAAACCCATCGGCAAGAGCGGCAAAACGTCTCATTTGTACTTGTGCATAACACCAAAATATATAAGAGTATTGACCGCTCTCATCGAAGCCTCATGCTGGATAGTATTATTGGTTAAAATAAAATTAATGGATACATTTTAGATTTATTTTTGTCAAGGCTTTTAAATTGTGATTAAGGAACATGACGCATAAACTGATATTTCTCTTGTTTTTCTAAAATTTTACAGACAATTTGGCAATGATGAATCAGATTTCGTCCCTAACTAGGGCAAATTTTAAGCTATGAGAATCAAAACTTAGAATGTTTCTAGGGATGATGAAGGATGATCGGACATTATGTTATGACCGCCCCGTGCCAGTTGGAAAGGAACTCACCGCTCCTGAAAAGGCTGACATGGAGGATTGGGACCATAACGATAGGATGTGTCTCATGATTATGAAAATGACAACTCATGAAATTCTCCAAAATTGTGTATTCGACCAAGATTCTGGCACTAAGAAATACCTTAGTGCTTTGGAGGAGAAGTTTGTCGTGAGTAAAAGGACACAAATACGTACTCTCATGACCAAACTTCACACTTTTAAGTACAAGGGAAAAATGGGATTCAAGAGCACATCACTGAAATGATCAAGCTCCAGCGTGCGCTTCTCTCTCAATTTCTTTGATGATCTTCTCATTGAGTACATCTACATGTCTCTTTCTCCCTCTTTTAGTCAATTCAGTATGACTTACAACTGATTGAAGGAAAAATGGACAGTAGCTGAGCTTGAAGCTCAGCTGGTACAGGAGAAAGAAAGGCAGAAGTTGGCCAAGGGAGAGGAGGCTCATGTTGTAACACCCAATCCCAAGAAAAGTAAGCGTAAGAATAATAAGGAAAAATAGCTCATTAAGGAAGCTGCAAACAATAAGAAGCAGAAAGTTGACAATACTCTCGAGAAATCGAGATATAAGGTGATTGTCACTTTTGCAAGAAGTCAGGACACATCAAGATACATTATACCAACTACACTTCGTGGTTGAAAACGAAAGATATGTGTCATGGCTTAGTTTGTTATGAAGTTAATTTAAGTACAATATCAAAAATATACTTGATGGTTAGACTCAGGTGCAACATGTGACATTCGTATATCTATGCAGGGTTGCCTAAACCTTCGAAAGTCAAATCAAGCTGAACACTACATTTATATGGAAGATGGCAGAAAGGTTGAAGTTGAAGGCATAGGAAAATTTAGATTATTGTGTAGGACTGGTTTTTATTTGTATTTTCATGCATTAGTGGTTACATCCTTTCGAAGGAACCTAATTTATATTTCTTATTTGGACAATAATGGTTTTGTATGTTTATTTGGTAATGGAAATTTTAGTTTGTTTCAAAATTCAAAACAAGTTGCTTCTGGTTCTCTGTCTTCTTATGATAATCTGACACTTCATATTCAGAAGCTCTATGTATTGATACTAGAAAACGAAAATTAACTAATAAGAATTCAGCGACATTATGACACAAACATTTGGAACATATTTCTATGCAAAAAATCCAACGACTTATGTTTAATGATATTCTCATACATTTAGACTTTGCAAATTCCAAAGAATGTATAAGTTGTATAAAGGGGAAACAAACTAATAAACGTAAGTATGATGCCAACAGATGTAATGATCTCTTAGAATTGATACATACCGATATTTTTTTGTCCTTTTCTAAAGGCTACAAAAAATGATCACTGATATTTTATCACATTCATAGATGATCATTCAAGATATGGACACATCTACTTGATTAAAGAAAAGGCTGAAGCACTAGACATGTTCCAAAGTTATAAAGCGGAGGTTGAGTTACAACTTAACAAATGCATTAAAGCCGTCAAATCTGATCGGGGTGGTGAGTATTACGACAGGTATGACGGGTCAGGAGAACAATGACCGAGACCCTTCGCAAAATACTTAGAGGAGTTGGAGATTGTGTCATCATATCGGGATGTAAGGGATTTGGTTTTAGAGGCAACTGCTTACCACCATCACTCGTTCACAAGCAGAGCTGAAGCAGCTTCTTGGGCTGGAGACCATTACGATGTATACTAGATTCACCTGCAATGAATAGTGTTGCTGAAAGGCACAATCGCACCCTCAAAGACATGGTGAGAAGTATGATTGTTCGTACAATTCTACCAGAAAGTTTGTGGGAGAGAAGCCTTAAAGATTGCAGCTTATATACTCAATAGAGTTCCTACTAAAGCAACTAATAAAACCCTATTTGAGATTTGGTTTGGGCACAAGCCTAGTCTCAATCATTTTCGAATTTGGGATGTCCAGTAGAAGCAAGGACTTATAGGCCGACAGAAAAGAAACTGGATGAAAGAACTATTAGTTTTTATTTTGTTGGATACCCTGAACGATCTAGAGTGTATAAATTCTATAATCCAACAGTACATACGATATTCGAGTCAGGAAATGCAAAAAATTTCGAGGATAATGAGTTTGGGGAGGAGATATGATCATGGATGACATTTTCGATGAAGAGAGGGATAATGACACTTCAGACCTTCTTTCGAACTTTGTCACTATTCTAATACTAATAAATCTTGAAAATGCATCTCATGTCAATAGGCAAACTACACTCCCTATTCAAATTCCACAGAATAACGTGAACACAAATGGACCCGAATCTATTCCAAATAATGACATTGCCATGGACGATGTCAATGGCCCTGGGCCTGTGGGAGATCCGGAAGTTGGTAATGATGTTCATGAAACTGCTCCTCAAGAAATTACAGATGCAATACAAATAAGAAGATTCACTAGAGAGAACAGACATACTGGAAGATTTGCTTATCTTCAATAACATGAATTTGACATTAGCATGTTTGAAAACGACCCAATAGATATCAAACAAGCTATGGAAAGTTCTAACTCTCAAAAGTGGATAGATGCAATGAATGAAGAGATGAAATCAATAAATGACAATGATGTACGGGATATTGTTCCATTGTCTAAGGACAAGAAAACTATTGGTTGTAAGTGGATTTTCAAAACAAAACGGGATTCTAAAGGCAATATTGAAAAATATAAAGCACGTCTTGTCGCTAAGGATTTCACACAGAAAGAAGACATTGATTACAATGAAACATTCTCTCCAAATTCATCGAAAGATTCGTTGAGAATCATATTGGCACTGGTAGCGCATTATAACTTGGAGCTGCACCAAATGAATGTAAAGACAACTTTTCTTAATGGTGACAATGAAACTATCTACATGAGGCAACCAAAAAACTTTGTGATCGGTGATCCAAAGTTTATGGTGTGCCGACTTAATAAATCCATTTATGGGTTCAAACAAGCATCTTGACGATGGTATTTGAAATTTTACAACATAGTTATCTCATACGGTTTCGAGTCTAACTTAGTTGATGAATGCATATACCTTAAGTTCTGTGGGAGCAAGTTCACATTTATGGTCTTGTATGTTGATGGCATACTACTCGCAAGTAATGATAATGACATGTTGCATCAAACCAAAAAAATTCTAGAAACTTTGAGATGAAAGATCTTGGTGATGCCTCGTTTGTTTTAAAGATATAAATACTAAGGGACAAAACATCTGAGACTATCTCAAAGAAATTACATTGATAAGATGTTGAGTAGGTATGGCATGAAAGACTGTAAACTAAGTGATACACCCGTGGCTAAGGGAGACAAGTCCAGTCTCGCACAATGTCCCGAAACTGATTCAGAAAGAATTATCATGAAAAACATCTCATATGTGTCTGTTGTATGCATTCTCATGTATGCCCAAGTGTGCACGAGACCGGGCATAGCCTTCATTACAAGAATGCTAGGATGATACTTAAGTAAACCAGGAATGGAGCACTAGAAAGCAATGAAGAGGGTGCTGAGATACCTGAAGAAAACAAGAGACTATATGCTCGGATGTCGGAGATCAGAAAAGCTCGAGGTCATTGGGTATACCGATTCCGATTTTGGAGGCTTCGTAGATAGCATGAAGTCGATATTGGGATACATCTACACGATGGTAGGTGGCGTTGTATCGAGGAAGAGTGCTAAACAGACACTTATAGCACCTTCTACTATGGCGGTCGAGTTCATTGCATGCTACGAAGCCTCAAACCATGGCATGTGGCTCAAGAATTTGGTCACTAGGCTGTAGGTGGATCCTACCATCAAGAGGCCACTTAATTTGATGTGTGAAAACAATTCAGTCGTACTCTATGCGACAAACAATAGAATCTCAACCAAGTCTAAGTACATAGACATCCAGTTTCTGGCTGTAGAAGAGATAGAGTACATAATAATGAGTTGAAGGTGGGACATATTGGTACAGACTTCATGATTGCAAATCCCCTTACAAAAGCACTACCGCCCAAGAAGTTTCATGAGCATGTCGCTCATATGAGCATAGTATCTATGTTATGATAGTTTAGAAAAAATGTGGGAGTTTGATTTTTGTAAGTTCCATGCTATGTAATTTGTAACAAGTTAATGATATATGCAAATTATATTTTGAATCTCATTGTGTTCTTTCTTTAAAGTTTTTTTACCTCACCAAAGTAAAGAAATAAGAGTGATCCGTTCGAAAATAGACACGTAAAATCACACACTCGTGTAATTTTTGAACTATATGACCAAAGTCTAATTCATATCATCTAGAAGTATTTGGTATTGTGATTTACATCGATAAAGCCACGAAGAAAATATGGTGACTATCGTTTAAGTCTTGTGCTGGTATAACTGCTAGACCGAATTGTTTAAGAAATACGAAAACAAAGACATAAAAATCTAAAGATATCTAGCCAGATCCAAGACGTGTGTAATCAAATAGACCAAACTTGTCCATATTGGAGATTGTTGGAATTGAGACATCAATTCCAATAAATTAAGTTTGGACTATGTGTTATATGATTACTACATGTCATGTACTATCACCAATATTACGAGGAGTAATATATGGAAATGCCGTAAAGGTGATTAATTTAATATTCAAGGCATTATACGTATTTCACTAAGATTTTGGGCACAAATGCATATAGAACTAAAGTAAATTGATTATAATTGTTAATGAACTGATTATGATTAATTAAACTATATATGAGTGTTGGTATAAAGTCATAAATATTGTTTGAGCTAAACCCAACGTAAATTGGATCAAAGCCCAAACAAAACAACACAAACAAAGATCTATTGCGACCGTAATAAGGTTCCTTGCGGTCGGAATACAGTAGGGGAGATTTTGGCAATAAATTTGCTGATTTCAGCATGATTGATTGTGGTCGCAAATGATCCCATTACGGTCGCAAGTGACCTAGCAGAAACCTGTCAAATATGGAACTGTCAAGTCTATTGCGATCGCAATGAGTTTCATTGCAACCGCAAGAGACTTGTTGTAAGGCATGTTTTGACTGCTTAGATTTACCGTTATCTTTCTGATTGGATATTCTAACTTTTATACCAAATTTGTGGAAATGTTTACAACAGTAAATATTAGAATTTGGAAAAGAATTGGAGAGAATATAATTTCAAATATTTGGTGAATATTTGATAATTAAATTGATATTTTTCCAAGATACACTTTCACCCCTATAAAAGGACCCGGGTCTCCAAGCGTTAAGGGGTATCGTTTTCAACAAAAATTATACTGTTGTTAGGGCACAAGTGTTGTGAATAGCCACCCAAACACTCCTCCATTAAGTGTTGGTACTCTGTTGGAGCGTTTGAATTTATCAAAGAAAAGAAAGGCACCTTGAATCGCTTGGAAGGACTCGTCGTGAAGGACTTCCGCGATTGTGCAACTACTTCTTTTTACTCAAATTGAAGAAAGAAGACAACGTAAGGAGATTGAAAGTAAGTTTTTTATATGCTTCCCCTATTTTAATTACAAACATGTCGCACGAAGAATATTTAATTGAATTATAATTGCTAGTTAGGGATTTGGTTAATACAATGGTTATACCATAATTGAATTGCACCAAATAAATGTCCAACACACATGAGACATATGTTGAAACAACTTAGCACATACTGAAGAGTTAATATATAAATATAAAATAAACTTTTACCCAAAAGACACATATTAAAGCAAAAGAAATAAAATAAATAATTATTTTGAGAATTTTGCAATGTAGTACTATTATTATATCATGTTTTACAAAAATAATAATCAAAATTTAATGCCTTAAAATAAATCAATTCGCTGAATAAAACTTTTATATTAAATCTATAAGAAATTACTATTGTTCTTTATAATTTGTAAAACAAAAATTCAAAATAATAACATTACTTATATTTACAAATCAAATATAATCATATGATTAAAAACTAGAAATACTCAATATTTTTAATAAAAAAAATACAATTTTAAAATATTTTAATATAAAAACATTATAAAGAAACATAAATAGATCAATCGAATATAAAATATTAAATTCAAAACACAAGCATATCAAACAAATATATCAAGCATATGAAGAGTAAAACTATAGTGCTTCTAATTTTGATTTATCATTCTCAATAATTTTTTTATATCAAAATCTTATGGGATATAAACTTTTCTATTTTTAGAATTTTTAAGTACTTACTTTTTTTTATTTTAATGTGGCCCATTTTTTGGTATGAACATTGATTATTTTATTAGTATTTTCAAGCAATCTTAAAATTTCGTAATGAATACTTAAAAAACTTTAAAAATAGAAAATTTTAGTATCTCATATTGAAGAGTAATGTAACACTTGATGTACACGTATAATATATATTGAAAAGAGTAGGGATCAATTGACAATCTTGACAATACTGAAAATGGAATTTCAAATTGATTAATATAAAATCATAAAAATAGAAAAAATATTATAGGCATGTTATTAAATTTAATTATTTGATGTGATTCAAGTGTCATTTCATGCTCAAATATTGATTATTAATAATTAATAGTTAAAATTTTGTATGAAACTTTGGAGCATGAAGTGACACTCAAATAGCGTCAATTTTAAGACACAACTAGCCTTTTGTTTACTTGGTTGTGCAAAAGTGATAAAGGCAAATTTATTTATAAATTCAAGATGTGTTTATAATATTTTTATATTTTTAAGGATTTTTTTTATCAAACTATTTAAAATTCTATTGTCAAAATAACCTATTATCAAGTGATCCTTCTCATTGAAAAAACTAAACACATATTGAAGAGTTAATATATAAATACAAAATAACAATTATAAGAAAAGGCACACACATTTAAAGCAAAAGTAATAATTAATAATTATTTCGAGAATTTTGTAATGTACAACTATATTATTACATTATGTGTTACAACAACATCAGAACTAGTACTAAATGTTTGAAAATCGATCAATTTCCCTTAATGAAACCTTTTGTATTAATATTTTTTGTAGAAAATTAAATTTAATATATAATTTTTATTTTAAAAATTATAAAAAAAATTATATTTATGTATCAAAAACAATATTAATAAAATTTTAAAAAGTTACACTAGAATACTTTGCAAAATATGATTTAAGAGATATTTTGCATTCATATTATGAGTGTCAAAGTTCAAATGACTGATGCAAACAGTTGAACATGATCTTTGTATTAAAATCTACTTGGAGATTCAATTTAATGTTTTATATAATTTTTTACTATGTATAAAGGAAAAGAAAATTCGTCGATTTAACTATTTTTGGACGATAAATGATTCTTCACTTGTAAAAAATAGTAAAAAAATTCAAAAATGTAAAATTGGGTCACAAAGTAGATTTTAATATGAAGATCATATTCAACAATTTGGATCAATCATTTAAATTTCAGAACTCCAGATACATACGCAAAATACCACTTAAATATGCATTGCATAATATTCTAGCTCAATTAAAATTTTGAACATAATATTTAGAATATAAAATATAAGATTAAAAAAATCAATATTATTTTTTATAAACAACTTAGGTCGATCATTCGAATACAAAGTATAATATAATTAAAAACATGAACATATCAAATAATATATTGAGCGTATCTCATATTAAATAATATATTAATTATAAATATATCATATTATAGAGTGAGGATACGATACTTGAGCATCAAATTTTAAATGAACAGCTCAAATTTTGATCTATGATGCACAATAATTTATGTATATAAAAATCTTACGAGTACTAAATTTTCTATTTTAAGAATTTTTAAGTAAATATTTTCTATTTTAAAAATGACCTAATTTTATGCATAAATATTAATTATTTTATTACTATTTAAAGTTGTCTTAAAATTCATATAAAGACTTCTAAAAATTTAATATTACATATTTAGGGACTGAAATCTCATAATTACATATTTATCTATTTAAAACACAAAATGTTTCATACAAATGCTTCTAAAAGTTTAATATTACATATTTATCCACTCAAATTTCATAATTACATATTTATTCATTTAAAACACAAAAACAATCATTATTATCCAACATAACTACAAATTAATAAAATTAATGTAAATTAATAATTAAATGGTAATTAACACTCTAAAACACTAAATAAGGTAGGAAATTGAAAACGGGTCGGGCCAGGCTGGATCGGGTCAAACCAGCCCGAGTCAACAGGTTGGCCAGGCCACGAGTTTGTCGGACCAGGTTTGGAAGAAGGGTATAATCGTTAGCTTCTTTATTTCACACCGCTTCTCCTCTCCTCTATTTAGGTATTTGAAAAAATTCGTATGTGTTCAACCCGACCCAGAAACTTCGAGATCGCGACCCGGCCCGGCCGACCCGAGGCAAACTCGTGCGAACTCATCCAAAAAACTCGGAAGTCGAAGCTGGGTAGAGACCATCCTTTTTGGAAAAAACCTATGTTAAAACTCGTGCATGTACTCTAAAACACTAATAGAGGTAGGGAATTGAAAACGGGTCGGGCCGTGTTGGGCCTAACTCGCCCTGGTCGACAGTTTGGCCGGATCGACGGGTATGCCGAGCTGAAATTAGACGGGTAAACAAAATTTAACCCAGCTGCAACCCATCTAAGGTCCATGGGTTAGCGGACCGATAGGTTCGGGTCGGGTTAGAGGGGGTCGGTTCGGGTCGTGTTGGCCGAGTTTTTTTTTCTTTTCTCCCTTGATATTTTTCTGAATTTTTATTTATTATTATTTTTAATTTAACGGGTTATACCCAGGTTATTCTCAGGTTTGGTCGGGTTTTGCACGGGGTTGCACATTTTTTCGTAGGTTTAGGCGGGCTTGGACGAGTTTTGCACAGGTTAATAGCAGATTAATGGCGGGTTATGACGGGTTAGACGTGCCGAGTTCGGGTCGAGTCGAATTTATTTCGGGTCAGTTTTAACACAAGTTTTTTCCAAGAAGGATGGTCGCTACCCGTCTTCGACCCCCAATTTTTTTACGGATTCGCACGGGTTTGCCTCGGGTCTGGTCACCGGGTCGCGACCTTAGGGTTCAGGTCGGGTCGAACCAGTACAAATTTTGTCAAATGCCTAAATAGAGGAGATGAAAAGCGGTGTGAAATAAATAAGCTAACAATTATATCCTTATTTTCGGACTCGACCTAGCAAACTCGTGGCCAAACCAACCCATTGACCCGGGTAAATTTGACCCGACCCGTCCTGGCCCGATTTTTTTTCAATTTCCTATCTCTTTTAGTATTTTAGAGTGTAATTACTATTAATTGATTTACATTAATTTTACTAATTTGCAGTTATGTTGGATAATTATAAAACTTTTTGTGTTTTACTTGAATAAATATGTAATTATGAAATTTGAGTGGATAAATATTAATATTGAATTTTTAGAAGCCTTTACATGAAACATTTTGTGTTTTAAATGAATAAATATGCAACTATGAAATTTCAATTGCTAAATATGTAATATTAAATTTTTAAAAGTCTTTATATGAAATTATGCATTTCTTTATTATCAAATCTTCTCTCTTATTCTTTTATGTTATCAAAATTTTCAAAATAATTTATTGCAATCAATACTAGTACACACTTTCCAACAATTTTTCACTCTCTTTATTATCAAATCTTCTTTCTCAATCTCATCCACCTCCTCCATCACCTCCTCCTCCCCACCACCTCCAAAATTGACAAATTTCCTCCACCATGGCCACCTCACCTGCCCCTCGCCCTCCTTCCTCTTCCACTTTAGACCTCAATCTCAACTTCGATCCTCCCTCAAAACCCCTCAAACCAGAACCAATCCACATCCCTCTCTCACCTCCCCCTCAGACTCCCACTCAAACCCCTATTCCCCTCCAATCTCTTCCCCCGAGCTCCACCTCCACTCCCGATGAAGAAGCTCTCTTCGCTGAGTACTTCCGTCTCGCCTCTATCTATCTTTCCTCTAACACCAACACTCCCTCCTCCTCCCAGGCTCTCATCCCTTTCCCTCTCCCTCCTTCCCCTTCTTCTCTCTCCCTCCAAACCCCTCAACCACCCGTTAAGAAACGAAAACCACGCTCCTCCGACATGGTGCGTGTGAGCTCTCTAACTGTTCGCGACCGGATCTACTTTCGTGGCAACGTGCGGCGCGCTAGGATCACTTTTGAATCATTACGAATACAAATCACGCACAATCAACTCAAAGCGGAGATGCTGGGCCTCATGGAACACCAGAAGAACTCGCGCCCCGATCTCAAAGCGTCGGCGCTCATGGCCGATCGTGATCTGTGGTTGAATAGAGATAAACGGATTATCGGGTCCATCCCTGGAATTGCGATAGGAGATTGTTTCTTCTTCCGAATGGAATTGTGCGTTTTGGGGCTCCATGGCCAGGTTCAAGCAGGGATTGATTATGTCCGGGCTGCACATTCGGCTTCGGGTGAACCGGTGGCGACTTCAATTATTGTCTCGGGCGGGTAATTTTTGCATTCAATTTTCTTGAATTTGTTTCTCTGTACCAGCACTTGTGTTGTCACTGTTTTGGTTTAATTCTTTCACTGTCGACTCCTACTACAGAATCAACTCAGAGTGTAAGAAACGTGTCCAGTTCCGGTATAAAGGGATGATCTAGCCTAATGCTTTCATTCATGTTCTCCAAGGCAGCGTTTCTTATTAGTCGTTACTTTTGCGTCTGTTGTACCTTTTGCAGATTTTGTCGATCTAATTTATACCCCATTGTTCCTCACTATTCAGGCATTCATTTTGTGACTGAGGGGCATGTCCACTTTTTGTTTTGGAATGGTGATGGTGCTGTACCTGAGTTTCTTTTCTTGAGAACACCGTCCCAAAATTTTTTTTTAATAATGTATCATTGTTTTGTTGGATACTTGGATGACATGGAAAATATTTGTTGTGTCACTCTGGGACCATACATTTTACATACAGGTATGAGGATGATGATGACAAAGGAGACGTACTAATCTACACTGGCCAAGGTGGCCGTGACCCCAAACTACACATGCACTGTGTTGACCAAAAGCTCGAAGGTGGCAATTTAGCCCTTGAAAGGAGCATGGCCTATGGCATCGAGATCCGTGTTATCAGAGGAGTTCGTCCTAGAAACAATATGTCAGGGAAGGTGTATTTTTATGATGGCCTCTATAAAGTTGTCGAATATTGGCTTGACAGAGGTAAATCAGGTTTTGGCGTGTACAAATACAAGCTTCTTAGAATTGAAGGGCAAGAGGAAATGGGCACTGTTAATTACCAGATGGCAGAGAATTTGAAGGTCAACCCATTCTTGATGCGCCCAGTCGGGTACTTGAGTGTTGATTTATCAAAGGGACGGGAGGCAGTGCCTATTCTGTTGTTCAATGACATAGATGATGACCAGGACCCACTTCTATTTGAGTACTTGGCAAGGCCGATTTTTCCTGCCTCAGCTGTTCAGGGGAAGTTTGCGACTGGAGGTGGTGGTTGCGAGTGTATGGGAAACTGTACCATTGGCTGTTCCTGTGCTGAGAGAAACGGAGGCGAGTTTGCTTATGATGCCGGTGGAACTTTGCTGAGAGGGAAGCCGCTTGTGTATGAGTGCGGGCCATATTGCAATTGTCCTACCACCTGCCTGAATCGGGTGAGCCAGAGGGGGCTGAGAACCAATTTGGAGGTGTTTCGGTCAAGGGAGACTGGCTGGGGTGTCCGCTCGCTTGACCTGATTCGTGCAGGTACTTTTGTGTGTGAGTTTAGTGGCATTGTTTTAACAAAGCAACAATCTGAGATTGTGACAGCTCATGGTGGGGAATGTTTGGTGTACCCAAACCAGCTCCCTGCAAGGTGTCTTGACTGGGGTGACATCTCTGATGTCATGCCTGATTATACTGCTGCGGACTTCCCGCCTCACCCTGATATTAACTTCTCTATCGACGTCTCTAGGGCTAGAAATGTGGCATGTTATCTAAGCCATAGTTGCAGCCCTAATGTGTTTGTGCAGTTTGTGCTGTTTGATCATTACAATCCTGCATACCCTCACCTGATGATATTTGCAATGGAGAACATACCACCAATGAGGGAGCTGAGTATAGACTATGGGATTATCGAGGAATTTGTTGATAAGTTGACCAATGAGTAGAAGTGCGGTCATATGGTTCGATGAATTTAGTAGTTAGAAGTTAGATGGAGGTTAGGCCCATTAACCATTATCTGCTATATTTGTTTTGAGGAATGCTTTTATGCTTTTGGAAATAGCGCGACAGTTTTCTGTTGGCTGAATTTCTCTCCTAAGGTGAGAAAACTTCTCAATCTTTTACTTATTTTGGTATACCTTTTTTCTTTTTGCTTCGTATCAGTGGTTTAAATAGATTTTTTTTAGAAAAAGGACCAACCTTGCTGTATTTAGTACTTCCAACATATTTCATCGTGATGTCAATAATTATCATCTCGGAGTTTCCTTTCCATTTGAATCCTAGTGTCAGTATATGATTAGAGTGATGGGTATTCACAGATGTGGAAACAGAACAAACTGCGAGCTACCTTTGAAATGTGAGAGTAAATGAACGTATATAGTATTCTCGTATGTTTCGGATCATATGCTATGGATTGAGAACAGATTAACCTTATCCATCTTTTTGTAGTCATCGGAAGTTTGGTATCATTTTAGTGTTATATTTCCATAGCAATATTGATTTATCCAACGGCTTAATTCCCCAACCACCGTGTATTGCTGCATGGCTAGAGGCATCCGCGTCTCCGCTTCAAAACCCCGGGTACGGTTGGGGTTGGCCTTGCGCGTTAACTACGGACTTCCTTAAAATATAAAGGCATAGTTTTTGAAGATCATAGTTTTATGTATTGTTTGCAAAGATTCATAATATTGCATTCAGTCATGCAACTATGTAACTGTGAGAGTAAAATAACTTAGTATGTTTTTATAAACTCCGTCTATGTTTTATGTAGCCAGTCCCAAGCCCGGAAATGAGGAGGGTTGTGATAGGCTTGGCGAGCCAACGTAAAAATTCAGCCAATCTTATGGAGATGAAACCCGATATGGGCTTCATTTCTAGTGTACCCCAACTTGTTTGGGACAAAAGGCTTTGTTGTTATTGTTGTTGTAGTATGTTTTTATGCCTCAAATCATTTGCTTTTAGGACACTCTTTAAATGAGCTGAGAACACATTAACCTCGTCGTCCTTTGGTAGTCATTGGAAGATGGGTATCTTTTTCATGGTAGTGTTATCTTCCCATAGCAATATTGTGACAGTAAATAAACATATTTGGTACTATTTTATGCTTCGAATAATATGCTTTGTAGTCATTGGAAGTTGGGTATCTTTTTCATGGTACTGTTATCTTTCCATTTCTATATTGTTGCATGCTTAATTCACAAACCACTTTAGAGGAATCCACAGTCCGAAACCTGTGTCTGGATGGGTTTGACTTGTGTGTTGCCTACGGGATTTCTTCTTAAAAAAAATAGTTCTCGAAGATCATTGTTTTTCATGTGTACATCTGCACAGGCGCGAAATATTGTGTCATGCAACAACAAAATCCATTTCAATTCAATCTAACTAATAAATTGTCCTCAACTCCATGTAGAAAGGTTTTTTGTTCTCATAGTATCTCTTTTTAGTTATTCTGCAGTTCTAATTGCGAAGTAGTCATTGAACTCTTCAACCTACTTAGCATGGGGCTTGCATGTGTATGGCAGTATTTTGGGAGGATTTGGAAACAAAGAGAACAATCGGGGCATCCATATATATTTTTTTTTTGAAATAAGGGGTTCCGTCACTCCAGATTTTATTATGTTTGAAATGCCTCTAGCGGGATTCAAAACTGCGTTTCTCCGTAGAGAGGTGAGGTCCAACACCATTTGCGCTAGGCCTGTGGATCTTTTCAAAGAGAAATTAAAATTTCTTTTGAAAGCAAGTCTCAAATTGAGAAGGGTAAAGGTGTTTATTATACTCGAATGTCCTTCTCAATATCTCCTTTTCATTATTTAGTTTAGTTCACGGATGCTTTACAGCATTAGAATAGGATAGTGTGTGTATCCTTGTTAGTTTGGGATTAAGTAGCTGAGTAATCTGTAAAGGTTTGGTAGGGTGGATCAAAACCACAATTCACTTGTTAAGGAACATTATCAAACGTTCACCTGAAATAAATAATATTTTTTATTTCTTAAAATTATAGAAGTCAATAAAGCTTCCAGGAAAATTGTATTTCACTTAGTTAATTAACATAGGGATACACAGTTTATATGGTAACTAATTTGTGGGACATCTAAAGGTTCGATACCTGTACCATAGTGATCTAGAGGCTACCAATAATTTGTTTGAAAGACCATGGGCTTATAAATTAGTCAGGTTACCTTCTTGAACCACATTTAACCCTAAATTTACTCCAAACCTGAAATGGACAGTGACCCAACAGTTATAATTAAAACACTTAAAGTGAGTTAGGTATCAGCTTTTTAGTAGGTGGTGTTATCTGGCATAATTGGCAGGGAACTCTCGTCTTTACCTGTAAAGGAAGGCAGTCTTTTCCAGTCAACTTCGGTAAAATTGGTGCTTTATCTTGAAAGTTGAGGGGCTCAATATGATCTGTAGAACTTTTAACCGATTAGAAGTTGAACTCGGTTTTGGATTTTTTCTATATAATCTTGAAAGAAGGCCAAAAGCCTGACAACTTTTTAGGGCCTGGCCTTTAAACTCGTGCAAATCTCTCAGTTGAACTTTGACCTCCAGTGGTCCTTAAACTCGTGACATCACACTGGTGAGAATTTGCGCCAACAGGTTGAGCTATTGTTGGTTGATAGTTAGACATAAAATATCAGTTCTTGAGAAAGATCCTGAGTAATTGCGTAATTTTGATTACATCAAATTTGATATGCAAGTTATCCTGCTCGTCCACTTATTGTTCATGTTGCATTTATGGAAGTACTAAATACTTACAAGAATTATAATGATATATCATTTTGCTGATAACAATTGAACTAAAAGTAAAACAACACAGTTGCACAGTTTACATCATGCACGGGCGAAACCACACTTTCATCTCTTTTTTTAATACATTCAGTGTCTTAGTTGGGAGCTTTGAACAAATTGAGGGCTAATTAAATGATTAGAATGGGTATCTTGCCTGAATTTTGTGTTTCTGTTGTTGGCCTGAATCATGTCAATTTGATGACTATATGGTATGAGATTTAGCTACTAAGTCTACAAAAGCATTCCTGCTTTGGTAATTTATTTGATCCTTTCTTCCATAACAGACCTAACTGGTACAATACTAGTAGCTATGTCTTGAATGGAACAACACGATTTCAGGATCTCCCTTATTTTTCTTTGGTTACCAAAACAACTTGAATGCTACACCATCTGGCCTGTACAAGTAGTGTACCTTCTGTTAAACATCGATCCTCGATATTAGTCAGCATTTCCAAGTTTTCCTTTTTTTCTTTATTTTTCTGAAATCATCTTATATCCTAATGTGGTTTTTATTTTGTTGTCTTGTGCAGTTTAGCTGCTTTTTGTTGAAGTGCTTGGTATGATTTTTCAGTGCTGGGACATCAGTATTGGATTAGAACTTCAAAAATTGTATTTTGTAGTCAATCAAATGTAACCAGAATGTGATACCAACAATACACCTATCTAACCTTATTCATGAAAGGAGGGTTCTGGTTGGCAAGGACAATATGAGATTTTTGCTGGAACCCAGAGGTTTAGATATCAACTTTTGTTGTAAAAATGCTACAAGCAAGTCCGTGTAAATAATTTAATCTGTTATCTCTAGACCTCCCAATTTATTATTATAATATATATTTAGCTTCTCTTGTCATATTTTGTTTATTCGAAAAGTTTGTTATGGGGTGTTTGGTATAACATTTTATTTCGGAATTAGGTGGAAGACAGCTTTCCAAAATAAACCTTCCACCATATTCTAATAGTGTTTGGTGCAAATATTTTGCAAAAAAAATTAAATCGTGTGAATGTAAATAATAATAAATTAATATTACAACAGGAAGAAAGGGTTAACTTGTAGATTTTTTCGGAAGATAAATCTTTCACAAAAAATGTGGAACAAGTATTTTCAAAATTTTATTGAGATCTTTCATCTAATTTCATGTGTTTGATATTTTTCTTCAGGAATCTGCTTCCACCTAAATTCATGTGTTTGATATTTTTCTTCTGAAATAATTCTTCTTCCACCTAATTTCGAAAGAAGATGTTGATGTCAATTACCAAACACCCCACAAAGCTAATGCATACATTTGCTAAATTTGTCTTCGTGAGTAGAATGATTTTAACATCAAATGATATGCAATATAGAAAGTATGAACTTTTGAACTTTTCAGGCGAGATGGATGGTCAGGATCTAGACATGAGATCTGGGAATGTTGGTCATGTGTTTAGATCCTTGTGGGGTCATGATGGCTTTTGGTTTGGTTTGGTTTGGTTTGATCTTTTCTGTTTTAGTTGTTGTTGTGTCATATATTTATGTACAGAAATTTGGTAGAAGTGAAATCTGAGGAATCCAGCTATTGAACTGTTGTTTGTGGGTTGGATTATTGTTCATATTTTTGTACTTCTGATTTAAAGAGTCTACGAAGTGATATTATACTGGGACATAATTGTTTGGTGTTGTCAGAGGTGTATTTTATTTTAAGAAAACGTAAATAAAGATGCGATATCAAACCTTGAGGTTTAAATATCCGGAGAAACCCACAGCTGGCATTTTTTTTTTTGGTAATTCAAATAAGCATTCTTTCGAATCCGGTCAAGGTGGAGAATTTTTAGACAGTTTCTTTTTGGTAATTAAGAAGATGTTATATAAAATTAATTAGGGGCTGAGTTTTTTCAATTGAATGATCAGAACGGTAGAAAAACTACAATTTTGATCATGTATAAAAAATTAATTACAATTTTGATCATGTATACTAAAAAAAATCTGGTCATTTAATTATAATTTTATCTTTTTGTTTCTAGTCCACTCGATGTATATATTCAATTATATTTTCGTATTATGGGTCTAATTTAAAGAATTTATGTCAAAATTATAACTAAATGTTTAGAATTTTTTTATATTCATGATCAAAATTGTAATTAATTTCCTATACATTGTCAGAATTGTAAATAAATTTCAAAACAAAAAAAACATTGTTGAACGGTAGAAAAACTACCGTTCCAGAAATTTTCAGAAAAAAAAAAGAAAATAGAAAAATGTCAAACAGTAGAATTTCTACCGTTCTGGTCAGTACATCTAAAAACTCCGAACCTTTGCTACTTTTGTCAGAAACATTTTGATAATTATAAAAAAAAAATTCTAAAGCAAATGACCAAAAAGATAGAAATTCTAACATTAAGTAAAAAACATCGAAACTGCAGAATCGATAAGATATAATCAATCGGTAGAATTTCTAACGTTCAAGCATTTTTTCTAGGCCGCACGATAAAAAATCTAAGTTCGGACTATGCCTAGGCTTGTCAACTGAATTAAAATTAACGTTATATCGTTTCGTTTGGGAAAAACGAAACAGTTAACAACAGTCCAGCCCATTTCGTTTATTTAACAGAACTGAATACAGAAGGCCCGATTGTGTTTCGTTTATTTAACTGTTTCGTTTCGTACTGGATTCTACGGATATGAAATAACTCTAATAGCATAGTTTAGGGCGGAGTAAACGAGGGTAAAAGGCAAGCCCTAGTGTCTCTTGGTTTCCACAGCACCGCTCTGTGTCTTTCACTCTTTCTTTCTCTCGCACGCTTTCCTGTCTCTCGCTCTCTTCTGTCTCTGTCTCCAGTCTCCTCCACCGTTGCAACTTGCACGCTTGCACCGATACATGCAATGTCCAGTGTTGTTGTCGATGATCTGTTCCAGACTTCCAGTGCACTATTGTTGGCCGTCGATATGACGTGGCCAGGTCCCGATTTGTCTCCTTCCCTCGAGCCTCGAGCTCTCATCATTTCTTTCATTTTTTCCCAACCTTAGCTAAATCCGTGGCTGTTGTGTCCCTTTGACCTTTGTTGTCGATGATCTGGTCCAAGTTTCCAGTAAACATACTCTCGGTCCTATATTATAATTTGAGTATGACCCTAAGAGGCTAAGAGCCTAAGACTGGCAGAAATCATAGCTTCATTGACCCTTGATAGTTGAGATTTGAGAGTTGGGGCTATGAGACTGGTTAGATCATCAAACACGACAGGCTTCAAGGGGGAAATGATGCCAACAGGTAGGCTTTAGGTAGGGAGAAATCATGAAGGTAGATTGATTTTGCTTATATATTGTTCAATTTGTTCAAGGGGATGAGAACTGGAGAAGGCAGAGCCGCAGAGATAGAGAGAGAATTTTAAAAGAAATAAGAGAAAGAAAGAGCAGCTATTTGACATTGGGAACTGGCACTGCCGCACTGAGCACAGCTTTCCTTGAAGGTTACTCTTTTCCTAAAATTGATTTCTGTTTTGTTATTGTGTTTTGATAGAGCATAGAGGACATTGGGTATTTTTATCGTACTCTAAGATCTGTTTTGTTATGGTGTTTTGAAGTTGTGCCTTGTTTTTTTGGGTGTTTTGAAGTTATGCAGGTTTTGTTGTTGGTATTGCCTTGTTGGTACAGACTGCTGGTACTGCTGGCATTCTAGCAAGGATGGCTCACTCAGCATCAGATGTATCTGAACCTGAAATCTCTTCTGATGAGTATGAATATTTACTGTTATGTGCTAATTGTTTGATGCTTGTTACTTGCTTTATGCTTACTAATTGCTATGAATGATTGATGCTTGATGCTTGCTAATTGCTATGAATGCTTTAGCATGGTACTAGCAGAGGCTTGCTACTTACTTTATGCTTGCTAATTGCTTTGAATGCTTGAATCATTTTATCAGCAGAGAGCTTGTTGATAGCTTGATGCTTGCTAATTGCTGTGAATGCTTTAGCATGGTACTTACTTAGAGCTTGTTAATTGTTTGATGCTTGTTAATTGCTTGATGCTTGTTAATTGCTTGTTAATTAAATAGCATGGGCATGGGGTTGAACCAAGAGACCCAAGATGAGATTCAAAGGATAGAAATTGATGCCCATACTGATCATATCCCTGAAGGTGTTGGTGCTGATGCACCAGCACCTAACAAGAGGAAGACAAGAGCAGCTATTTGGGTACATTTTCAAAAGGGAATTAAAAAGGCAGATGGAAGCTACACTGCCACTTGCCCTTATTGTGGGCATGTGTATTCTATGGTAATCATAAGAGCACTGCCTTAATGATGGAGGCACAAGCCTGATGCTTTGCAGAGATTACTGCAGGCTGGCAATGAACAAGGTACAAAGAATATCTTCATGTGTTTATCATCATGCTTTGCAGAGATTACTAATGCTTTGGTTTCTTAACTTCTATGTTTTCTCATTGCATATAGGTAAAACACAATTTGTTCCTTGGGTATTTGATAAATTAAAGTGCAGAAAGAACTTTGTCAAGATGGTCATTGCACATGAATATCCTTTTAACTGTGCAAACCACTATTTCTTGAAGGTTTTCTTAAGTGATCTCCAACCTAATTTTAAGTTATCATCAAGAAATACAGTTAGAAGTGACTGTTTGAATATTTATGAAGAGGAAAGAATTATGTTGTATGATTTGTTTGGTAAACTTGATTGCAAATTTAGTTTCATTAGTGATCTGTGGACTAGCAATAGTAATGACAGGGGCTTTATGTCCCTGACTTGTCATTACATTGATGACACTTGGGTTTGAGAAAAAAGATTGTTAATTTCACACCCTTGCCCTCTCCCCGTACTGGCAAGCATATTTCTGTAGCTATTTATGAGAAATTGGTACTTTGAAACTTGGATAAAAGAATTTTCTCTCTTGTACTTGATAATGCATCAAGTAATGATGCTTGTGTCAAGGAATTGTTGATCACCCCAATTAAGAATGTGTTGCCAGCAAATGGTGCCCTATTTCATATGAGGTGTGGATGCCACATATTGAATCTCATTGTGCAAGATAGGTTGGATGTATTGTTTGGTGAGATTCACAAAATTCGAGAAATTATGAAATACATCAGACATTCACAACCAAGAATGGAGAAATTTCAGTTGGCAACAACTCAGGTTTGCTAAATATGTTTGAATATTTTAATAATGAACTTAAATTCCATATCTGATGCTTGTAATATGTGTTGCTAACTCAGGTATCTGGCTGTAACAAGAAGCCAGCTTGGGATGTCCAAACACGATGGAATTCCACATATCTGATGTTTCAGTTGACCTTGGAGTTACGTGGGGCTATCAATCGTTTTGCTACTTTGGATACAAAGTACACATATTGTCCAAGTGAAGAAGATTGGACTAATGTGGAAGCCTTAGTTGGTTGCTTGAGGGTGTTTTACACTGCCACAAATAAATTTAGTGGCAGCAGGTATTCTACACTTAACATCTACTTTCCTGACTATTGTGGGTTTTTCTTACTATCAAGAAGATGGCTTCCAGTCCACTTTCATTTGTTGTTGAAATGGGTAAAAAAATGTTTTTTTGAAATGGGATAAGTATTGGACCAGTGGCAATGTCCTTTTGGCCATTGGTTGTGTTCTTGATCCTAGATGCAAGTTGACTGTGGTTGAGTACTACTTTAAAATGCTGCAACCAGAGGAGTGTGGTAAGTTCATTGCCAATTTGAAGGCATGCCTAAATGAGTTGTTCAAAGATTACTTGGAGGCATACTCCAAAGTAGCTCACCACCAAACTGGCAGCTCAAGTCACATGAGGTACACTTTCCTTCTAACTTGCTCAAATTTGCTCAAATTGTCACACTTATTGGAATGTCATTGTTGGTAATTCTGTTAATTAGGGGAAGCTCTAGCTCAACCAGTATCACAAGTGATACAAGAGCTGGATTAAAAGAGTTTTTGAGTGGTATGAAGAGCTCTGAGGCAACAAAGTCAGAGCTAGAGGAATATCTGTCTGAACCACTTGATGAAGCCAATGTGGATACAGACTTTGACATTTTATCTTGGTGGAAATTAAAAGCCCCCAAGTACCCAGTTCTTTCTCAATTAACTCGAGATATTTTGGTTGTTCCAATCTCCATAGTGGCCTCAGAGTCTACCTTCAGTACAGCTGGTAGAACTCTGAGTCCAATAAGGAGCTCTCTAAATGATGAGAGCATCCAAGCTCTCATTTGTGCATAGGATTGGTTGCGTGCATCAGTTACAGGTTTGGTCAAGTCATCCTAAATTCTCTGTTATTTCGAAAAGTATTTCAAGGTACAAAGATTTATGTAATATGTGTTGTCTACTTGTCTTTGTTTCTCTATGAATGCAGAACATGGTGGATTTTTTGGTGACCCACTATGGTCAACTGATGAACCATCACAAGATGACAGTCTTTGTACTGGTTTGAGTGAAGCCTAGAGTGCTGGTTTGAGTAAAAATGTTTTGAGTATGCTTAGGTTTTGTTGCATTACTGCCTTATGTTGTCAGTATCAGTGTTGCCTAACTGTCTTCTTTTGAGTGAAGCCTAGAGTGCTGGTTGTATACTTGTATACTTGTATATCAGTAATCTCCTTAGCTCCTTGGATCTCAAGCAGTGATTTTTCGATGAGGAACCTTGTGTTTTACTTGCTTTAAATGCTTGAATTTGTTGACTATAGCCATTGGCTGAGAAAGGTGTCTGAGAGAATAGTTCGAGATCCGAGTAACCATTGGAATTACTGTTTAGTTTGGTTTTTAAGGTATTTTGGTATTAAATATGTTGTAATTTGCAAGGCTGAAGGTGTTTGTTGTAATTTGCAGGTTTTGTTGTGTTTGTTGTAATTTGCAAGACAGGAGTTGTTGTAATTTGTAAGACTGAAGGTGTTTGTACTGATTTGCATTGAAATTTTAATGACAGGCCTAACGATTATGAAAGTCTATCGTTTGCAACATTATGATCGTTTTGGCAAACGAAACGATCAACAAAAAAAAAATTGTATCATTATTCAAACAGAACGCAAAACTGAACAATAAATTGTACTGTTATCCAAATGAAACGATCAACGAAACTACGTATTTTCGTGATCGTTAACAACGTTTGACAGGTCTAACTATGCCTTATAAATGATGCGCTGCCTTGGCCATTTAAATTGGTTGAGCGTTGCGAATTACTATTTTAAATAAAAAGCTGCGCAGTACAGACCTAGTTTCAGAGATATGTTGATTTTTACCTTTTTTTATTGGAAGCAACGCACTTTGTTAATAGAATTCTCAGTTATGCAAAGTTATTGTAACATGATGTCTTCATTTAAATCAGAAACCAGCAACGAATGTTAGATTGAATCCCGATTTCTGATTTGCATTAAAAGAATCATTGACAAAATTCACGTGGCGCTTGTGGTAAAGGTCTACAGAATAATGTTCAGCACTCAAATATCTTATGAGCTTGCTTCCTGTAGGATATTACGCTGTCTTGAATATTTGATCAAACAGAGATAAATATCTTTAGCTTTTAATATAATTTATGGAAGGTAATTTATTTGGATCATCCTCTTAAAGATCGTTAATGACTGAATACTGATACAGCTCAGAGAAAAATGTTGCAAGATAGCATCAAAGTTCACTAAAATTGTTAGTCAGATACCAATACAGCCAATTGGTAGTACGGTACGGTACCTATCTGATCTGATCCATCGGCAAGAACAAGAAGAGAATCTTGTTTGTTGCAAATATATAGAGCTTCAGGTATGATGTGATTGGTATATACATATATTCTTGTTTGTTGAAAATGAAGAAATAAAACGAGCATTTTTTTGGAAACAAAATGATATTAAATTAACATTTGACTAACAGAAAATCACTTTTGTGCGGCGTTACATCCTTACAAAATAGTATCGTGACCAAGGCATTAAGCCATTAACATTTAACGCCTATAAGCTAACAACAAACCTCAAATCCTCCAAAGCTATCCTACTCCCTGCATCCTTCAAATCATTTAAAATCACGCAACCTACTTTTGTGTGCCGAAAATTAAAATTGCCGAAATTGTTCTCTTGATTCAAGCTTATTTTTTAGGGAAATAATGATATGTAACGTAGTAAAGTACTGATATATTTATTTTATGAAGATGCTATCATTTAAGCCCTCAATATTGAATGCAAAGTGTTGTGATGATACGTGGAGACAACAACATTCAGCTTTCTGCGTGATTTTGTTTTTTTGTCCTAAACACAATATCAGCAACGCACTCATTTTTGGGAATGAGATCTTCGCGTACCAAAAATAATATGCATGTTGCACTGTTGTGCAATAAATTTCAACTTTTGATTTGCATTGAGATTTGTGCGAGTTAAATTTTATAATATCAGATTTCTGAATCAAATCTGAACAGTCCGTAGTCTACAACGCAGAAAATTTAAATCGCTCATTTCGACTGCGCGACAGAAGATTTGCTTCCCTCATTTTTGTGGGAATATTTGTACTTTTTAAAATTTTAATGTAATATACTAATTGTTGTCGCCAATAGGTCTGTCACTTTCACTGGTTGATTTTTTTTTTTTCGCTTCTTAGAAGGCACAAAGTACCAGGCTACCAGCTATTAATAAAGACTTGCAAGCCGAAATTAAATAAAACATGCTCCCTACATTTACAAGACGACAAAGCAGCTTAAAACAAAATATTAATAGACTCCAACGGTTTTGCTCATCTTAGTTTTTTTTTTTACATCGCTCAAAGAGCACAAAAAGTCAAGAACAATGGCCTACCAAGACAGTGATGAATTTCCTTTTTTTTTAAATTATTAGGCGTATTGCCCAACATGAATTGTATTAATATAATCTACAGGAAAAGTTTAATGATATGACAAACAATAACATAACAATGTACAGAAAAATATAAAAAAGGAACAAATACCACAATTTTAACTTGTCAAATGCAACCTTGTTTACTACAGGAAAGTTAAAAGTTAGCTTAAACATCTCAAAAGCAAAGAATAGTTCGGCAGCAATAGCATTTAGCCGACACATAATTTTACCCCCACAGATTAAGCCCAACTCGTTTCACCCATTTCTGACATCTCCAAATAGCATATGAACAGCTACAGTTATTTTCCACCAAAGGTATGACCAGAAATTCTAAAACCTAAGCCTGGCAAATTTTAGCATCTAATAGAACCCATAAAACTTTCTAAATATAACATATCCCATCTGTACGAATAATTAAATAAATCTGTCAGCCAACAACATCTGTGGCAATATTTTGAGGAATTAGTCCAATGCCTCCACCTCTTGAAAATAGAGAGAACCCCTTGGAACAAGGGAGATATTAATATCATTTGAGAGGAAACAAAAACCTAGCTGACCCTCCGACATCCAAAGAGACCACAGAGTCCAGAAATTTGGATGTTTAAAATATCACTTGTGTCATGGAAAAAGGGAAAATCACCAAACCCCTGAATGGTGCCCAAAATAATAATTCCTTACAACACAAAATATTCAAACACCAGTTAGTTGGAATCTCACCAATTCCATGAGTATATGAGGTCTCAAGATATCCCTTTAGGATGTACCTTTGACAGAGTTGCCTTCTCTTTTTTATTGACTTGTTTTGACAGAGTTCTTAACCTTTTTTGACTTGTTTTTGCTATCTTGTGTCTTCTTTTTCTTAGCCTCAGGAGTGATCCATGTATAATCAGTTGGGATCGCAAAAGGGTCTTGGATATCCTCAACCCGACAGCTGCTGGGTGCAGTACTGGAGGCAAAGCTCTGACTATAGGGCAGCGGTGCCTTTATCCATTGGATCCATGAACTGGATGGCTGTACTGCCTCTGGGCTCTTGCTTTTGCTTGGGCTTGAAGGAGGGGTTGAGAATTCTTCTAAAGGTTGCAATTCCTCAAATTTAGTAAATGTCACCAAAACTCGTATTGTTGGCACTACTGGTATAGCTACCTAAGAAACAAAAGCAGTCAACTGAGATTGAGGTGATAGAAATGAAATAATTATATTTATAAAACTTCATGATACAAACAAGACTGCACACATTAGAAACTAACACAAATTTATGAGAAATTCAGAAATATCCAAAAAAAATTATGAGATAGTAGATTGAATTAACCAAAAAATGATCAGGGATGATGTTGTCGTTTTTATTCTTCTAAAGGTTCTAGAACACATAATAGTGATAGGCAAGCCATAATTAACTCCCAGTCACAATTCAGTATGTTGATACTGTGCTTCTAACTAGTGATTTATTACATTGAATCACAATACCTTCTGATCCCGGCTCTAAGAATGCCGATCCGAGAAGACAAATGAGAACACAAAAGAGAGAGAAAAGAGAGAAAATATAAAAGCTGGCTATCCTAAGTAAAAAAATGAATCCCCTTCTTGGTCGCTGGGATCTTGTATTTATAGACCCAATAAGCCCGAGCAGAAACAGGTCTAATCCAGAACGGGTCATTTACAATTCCGTTGGCATTCATGAGCCTGTACGGGCCAATTGTAACGAGGCCCAATCACCTTCCATTTATCGCATCAAATTTGATATAGAATGCTTTTGGCATTTGAACTATGCCAGTACTTAATACTTTAATATGTTATAGCGTTCACCAGGTTGGCATTGACTAAAAGTACTTAGTTTCTAAATACAGTACAAAGTATGAAATATATGGACTAATGCCATTATGTGCTTAAGCTCACAATGGTGGTGGTGAGCTTGACTTTCGAACCTGTCAGATTTGACTTCAAATGATGCATCCAAACAGTTGAAACTGATTCATATTGCCAACAAAATAGATAAAACAAATGCATGCTTTAAAATAACATGCAAACTTCCATATTTTTATACCACTTGATATTACACTAAATTAATTCGAAGATCTACAAATTTAGCATGTAAATGAATCACTCGCAAGTAGCTAGGTTTCAACAGTTTGAATATGTTGTTAAAAATCAAACTGATATAACTTTAGACTAAGCTCACTGACCAAGTATATACCAGCATTGCTCGAAAAGATGATACACCCTCTTTTAGTATATTAGAGACTATTCTTCAACAACAACAACAACAATAACAAGGGTAGGGATAAAACCCAATCGTAGTAGTTAAAAAAAACATAGATAATAATAAAATAACAAATAGTAATACAGTATCGATAATAATAGTGATTTTTTGCTTAGATATGTGCTAATAATAACTTGAGAGGCTGAAAGAACGAAAATTTTAGATACCATAACAACATCATAATATCAGCCGCTTGATCACTAAAAATGCTAAATTACCCACTGTGGCTGGTAGGCGCAGCTAAATGCTATTTAGAGCATTATTGGACAGCCAGATGCAAACTAGGACCAGAGATGTATGACATAATAAAAAGGTTCAAATTAACCAAAATTGTGTGTTGTGTCCTAAGGTTGATTAAAGCCAAGAAAATCCAAGGAAAAGGGAACTCGGGAAAATGGCTAGTAGAGCCTATCTAATGTAAAATACAAAGCAGATTAACAAATAATAGAAAGCTTAATAATAGCTTAATAGCTAGACATATACCATATGAATACCTTTGAGTATTGACTGCAGATTCTCTCTCTCTCTCTCTCTCATCCTGCTTAGGCATGTCTCTTACATTTTTTTTGTTTCACAGCATAATTTAGGTTTAATCAACCAATTAAGCATTATGTTACCTCCAAAGGAAAGAGAGAAACATACAGAACTGAGAGCACCAATTGGGACATCAGTACAATACAGGATTGGTAAAGAGGTCATGTCAACTATAACAAACCACTGGTAATGAAAGAAATAGTAAGCATACCTTGACCGGAAAGGTGTCAGGAGGTAGTTTGGTTGCAAGCAAATCCCTTAACCGCCTTATTGCCTTCACCTTGTTCGCTAAAATATCTAAGAGAGGCAATAGCTCCTCAGTCCTGAGAGGAAAATTGGGTGAGAGCCACAAAACCGGCCTCAGTCCCTTCTTATATTCACTCTCCTTACTTTCCTTCTTCCTTAACCCATTCTCCAAGCCTGAGCCTGGTTTCCTAATCTCCCGGCCTGTACCTGCTCTGCTCATATTTACCACTTCTATTGAATGCCGACCTGGAACAACAGCATTCCTTCGAGAAGGAGAATCAGAACCAAGCAAGTCACTCACCTTCTCATCCACACACAAGGAGCTCCTTGGCGGTATTGTGCTGGCTGTACCTGTCCCCTTCCTGGGAACTTCATTATGCCGCTTACCCCAACTACCAAACCAGCCCTTTTTCTCATGCTTAGTTCTGAAACTGGCACTGTGACTAGACCCACTTGCATCCTCAATTGGTATTTCTCTTTGTTCATAACAGCTGTCCCTGAGCAATGTATGTTTTTCCTTGTTAGCCTCTGGAGAATCCTCCAAATTAAGTGCTGCCTCCAATTGCTTCCTCTCCTCCTCAGTCAGAACATCATCAAACTCTTCACTCTCAGCAGCATTCTCATTACTATTACAGGAAGATAAAAACTCCTCATCGGTCATGGCACCTGGAACCCGCCGCGACTTCACGCTCACCACTACATTATGCATGTCATACACCTTTGCCTTCCAAGGCCCTACTGATTCAGTTTTCTCCTGGCGTCGCCATGTCAGCTGGGGTAGAAGTACAGCTTCTGTCACATCAATGCCTGGTCGAAAGATATTCGTCTGTGACATGGCTGTGACCTCCTGTTCTACTTCTGCTTCAGTGGCTGGTGTACCAGCCCCTTCCAAAGCATTTATTATTTCTCGGTCCTTGTGATTAATCATGCAAAGAGACCCAGGAGGAATTTTACCATCTTCTGACCCTTCACCAAGGAACAAAATTGTTTGGTCGGATCTTTGGATCCGAAACCCATCAAACCCAGCAAGAGTCATGTCAGCCCGTAGATTGGAACCTCGTTTCCAGATTTTGTATGTGTCAGACGGTGCTATTCTAGATATAAAAGGTATTACCGAGCTCTCAAAATGGAATGTTATTTCCATGTAGAAGTCTCGCATCCTTCGCATGGTGGCGACCACACGTGGCAACCGGCGACACCACTTGGCCCATGCCAGAGGCTGATAATGCCGCACAATGATCTTTGCTATATTTTCTTCTCTTGCACATATAGCCTCCTGCAAGGCACTCCAACCTTGTTCATTTTGCAAGCTCCAGTCAGCACCTGCAGCCATCAGCAGCTCTACTGACATGGCATCACCAAGGCGCACTGCGAGGTGGAGCGGGGTTTCCCGCCCTTGGACATCTCGGCGGTCTATCTGAGCAGAGATGACATCAGCTTTTGATTCTTCTGCCAGTGAATCAGCCTCAGTTTGAACCAGTGACGGGTCTAACAAGCGGGGCAACGAGTTCAGAATCTGGCGCAAGGTTGTATAGTCATGGTTCAGCACAGCCAGGTGGATCGGGCTGTGCTCATACTTCTGTGTATCAATTGAGGCCATGTTTGCGCCAAATAACGGTGAGCACCGAAATTATGTTTAAATATAGGTCATTATGTTGAGAGATTGAAATAGTCTTTGTAGTAAAACTGTATTTGAAGAGCTGGGTTTGATTGATGACTTATAACAAGTTCAAATCAAGATCTGAACTCAGTACTCTTGATATTAACGGGTTTCTCTGGCAAGAAGAAACCCGGAGGTAAATCCAGTAGAAGAGATTTGATCCTGAAGCTACTGAGAAGCCCAATTTAAATAAATCTGACCTCTGATTCTGATCCGAGGGAAAAGGAACAAAAGCACGCCTTGAATAACACGGGACCGAAATCTGACAGAAAGAAAACAGAAAGTTAATTTCAAATCACTACTCCTACTAGTAGCGCAAAGAATGAAATAGGAAAAGAGCAAGTGAGCGACCAAGCAAGGAATAGCAATAGGAGAGCACCAAAGAAAGACAAAGGTAGCAAGGAAACCCCAGCAAGTACAGCTTTCAGGTTTACTTTCACTCTTTTCTTTTCTTTTCCTCTCTCTCTAGCTGTATCTCGCTCCACCTTTTTTATTTTTTGCGCTTAGCACACGTTGGCTAGAGAGTAGAGAGAAGGAATACAGAATACTTGAGAGGAGACTAGGAGAGGACTAGAGGAGACACAGAGAGAGAGAGAGAGAGACAAAACGACTTCTATAATACAGCACGAGAGAGAGAGAGGGGATGCGAGGCGGGATTGGGGAAAAGGCGTAGTATACCCGTTGTGTTTTTTACATTTTTTTTCCTGTTCTTGATCCGCCGGAGTGGGGCCCGCAATAATGCTGGGTCGGCGTGGGCCGTATCGACCGGCCTGTTACTTTAACGGTGAAGATTTAAGTGAGATCTGTTGTGACGATACAGTTTCTAAATTGGAAAGAGCAATGGACGTTAGACCGGTCTTTGAGATTATCTGTAGATATTATATCTGGTAAGTCCTGTAACGGGTCGTAACAAACAACCACGAAGAAAATAGAACAGATATTATATCTGGTAACTAGAATCTTTGAAAGAGCTCTGATGGAACACGTCAGCCACTTGTGACATGAACAACTACGAAGAAAATAGAACAGATATTTTCAAGTTTCGTTACGCGGAGGAAGACTGGTAAGTATTATGAATTATGCCATTGTACCCGAAGTTTTGTCAATTTCTCCAATGGAGATGCAGATGTGCACAACCATTTCTTCATTTTCCAAGTCACATTTGACATGTTTGACCAGAGAAAAATAAAACAAAATTTTCATACGTTACCATGACTGGTTGGAAACGGTGTTGCCTGCAACACGGGTTACGCTCGTCCTCTTGATACGGTCAAGAGTAATAGATGTAGCATCTTCATTTGTGAAATTTTTGAAGTTTCTAAATTATTGTCACATCAATTTTAGAAATTTAATTTTTTTAGTTTCTAAATTCTTCATCCCTAAAACTGAAAATTAGAGTTTATAAATTACCACGTCAGTAAATATTACCAATATTATGAAATACGGATCAATTTTAGCCAATGAGTACGTCACATCACAGTATATAAATTCTAAAGCATAGTTGTTAAATAAGAAACTCTTGAGCAAAATTTCTAAATAGTAAATTCATCTACATTCCTAAAACTCATTTAGAAACTGCCACATCATATTAGAAACTCCAAGAGTTTCAGGATAGAGATGCTCTAAGTTGTTGGAAAATTGACAAACAGTTGAACAAAAATAGCTTGTTCTACACTCTAGTCTCTAGAGTCTTGTTCTTCTCATTAAAATATTAATTTGTGTTGCAAAATTAGCAGTGTTCTCTGCTCTGTCACAGTAGTTGTTTCATTAAATCTTGGAGTGGCCAGGGGACCAAAACGACACAGTTCGCAGTTGCTGGTTAGAAGAAAAAGAGAGAGCCATGGACCAGAATGAGTTGGGATTTGGTGAGGCAGGCTTGAAGAAACTAACCTGTGGTATTCCACTGACCATGCAATTTGGTATTAATTGCGTAGTACTGAAAGAGGGACAGTCTAGAACTCTAGATTACGGAAACTCTGGTAAATTTTTTTACTAAAATACGAATTCACGGCAGCAACGGGAGACAAGACATGTGTTTACACTTGGAGATTATTCGGATTGAATGGGACCGAGTGAATGAATCCCAACAATTAACTAGAAAAAGCAAAGCAAATGGCTGATCTGGTGATAATTCTTAGGATGATTTTGTTGGGTAGGACTGTGAACGAACGGGCGATTTATAAACAAAATAGACTGAATATTATTTAACATTTATGAAATAAACTATTTTTTTGTCTTGGTTGAAGTTCGGTCCAATTTCAATTGCTAAAACTGAACTGAACTTATTGTAAACTAATTGCGAGCTCAATGTGAGATTAAATGAAAATATGTTCAAACATCATAATATATCAACCAAGTTCTAACTCTCTGTTTTTCAATACAATGATAAAACTTAAGTTATTCGCACTAATTTATGCAATGCAGTGATTAAAGAACTTTCATTTACAGAAAATTGTGCACTATAGTATCTAGAATCAAGCTCGTGTGATTATCTTATGGACAAATAGTGTATATTATTCGATTATAAGATGAACTGGATATGGACTGGATATTAGTAGATTATTATGGGCTTGATTTGGTCATGGACTTCAACTCCTCATCAACGAACTGAGCTGAACATGGACGGAAACTCATCCAATAGCAGCCCTATTGTTGGGTGAAGTTCAATTAGTTAGAGTCAAAATTGAAATTATTATTAAACAATTGTATTTTTGTGTAAGATTTAAGATATTTAAATAGTGTGGAAGTGTGAACCTACTTTTCATCATGTTGAATTTTTCGTGGATTGAAGAAGCGTACGTCTTGCTGCAGTCAGTTTTTGTATTCTTTGATTTGTTTGTTGACAAATCCTTCCAAGAGAACACAAGTGCTCTTTCTTTTTAATCGACTTACGAATGAGGGTCGAGGTATTTTGTTGTTAATGGAGAGAGCAAGATAGAGTTCTAAGTGCAGCACATGCACACCTAACACACATGTATTCATTGGAGAGTCAGCGCTTATATACTAGTGTTAACGTATCTTGGAGAGATTTCGTGATTAATGACAAATATTCTAGAAAATATTTGATGTCAATATTCTCTCCAAATCATTTTCAAATTGAGCATACATCTGCTCAAAACGTATAGACAAAAAATGATATTATTTGCACAACAAGTCAAAAAAGAATAAGCCAAACAAGACAATAATTCTGCCTCTCGAAGCAGATTTTTGTGACCCGCAAAGAATCCTTGCGGCCCACAAGAATTTGCTATTTGGCACGTTCTTTTTTATTTATTGATCCAAAGTAGGACTGTCAATGGGTAGGGTAGGACACGGGTGGAGGTATTTTCATATTCATACCCATTAAAATTTTCTTTACCCATACCCATTAAAATTTTCTTTACCCAACCCTACTCATATCCGTAAAAAATTTAGGGTAACAAAACGGGTAACAATAGATAATGGTAAAAAAGATAAAATTTAATAAAAAATTTGTATGATTTTTACAAATTAGTAGTATCAAATAAATATATACTACCAAGATACAACAATGAATAACATTCTGGATATTACAAAAATCACAAAATTTCTCCTCATATCATTTGTCACTAAAAAAAATATACTACTTAGTACTTACTAATGAAATATTATCAAAGAAATAGAATGCAAATCAATTTTTTTTATCAATATACATGATGCATTATTTAATACTAAAACAAGACATGCATATTTGATGTATAGATTTTTTTTAAATGCAGATTTTTCTAATATTAATTTAGCTAATTATTTTCAAACTATGAAATAAGTTATAATATATATTTATATAATTTACCCAATGGATAACAGATACAATATAGCTCTTATCCGTACCCTTACCCGATAAGTTAACGAATTTTTTTCTTATCCATATCCATGTCCGATAAGCTAATGAAAAATCCTTACCCATATCCTCTTTAGCGGCATTATACGGGTCGGGTAAACAGCCAAAAGGGTTTCATTGACAGTCCTAATCCAAAGTTAATTGGATTAGCCCAAACAATATTCCTGACTTATACCTTAATACTAGCATTAGTTAAATCAATTACAATTGATATATAAAAAATTGTTATTGATTTACTTTAATTCTATATGTATTCGTATTCAAAACTTTAGTGAAATAGATATTATGTCATTCTTTAATTAATTACATTTATATAGCATAATTTGGAAGTTGGACCTCCATCTTTCCCTAAAAAATCATTTATATAGCATATCTTATATTACTCAATGTAATATTAGTGATATTATTTGATATATTATTAATCATAAAATACGTAGCACAAACTTTATTTATTTGATTTGATGTCTCAATTCCAACAGACTATTAATAGATCATGAGCTCAAGTCATCGTTAGCACAAAGGTGTGAATTCTGTTAAGAAATATTTAGTAAGAATCGGCTCTTAGTCTAATGGCTATGAGCAACATGCTCCAAATGAGAGGTTTCGGGTTTGAAATCCAGTAAAAACCAAAAAAAGCCACCGAAAAATCCTACGTTACTTTGATAATATTTAATGACAAAGACCACTCATCTATTCATACAAAAGAGACACTTAGTAATAAATGCTGGAATTTCGATAACCCTGTATATCAAAAAAAAAATTAAAGGTTACTAACTTCAGTTGAATTAGAGAGCTGATCTGCAAAAATATTTTTTGTAACCATCGTCTCTATTATTGTTTTTTATGGTTGTGTTGGGATGTTTTCGTATTTAAGAGTATTTATTAAAATCAGAATTTTATTAATTGAAAATTCTGAAAATAAAACAAATAACGAATCTAGCTTGTAACTCAAAATTCTAATTAATAATCAACTGGCGTAAATTTATTGAATTTACTTCAATAAATTTATATAAATTCAATCAAGTTACTAGATAAGTTACATTCGTGTATGTCCTTAGAATAGAACAGTGCTCTCTCGTGCAAAGTTTACTAATCTATCCCAAGATTCAAACCAAGCAAATATCATGAATTTATCTACGGTAACATTAACGGATCAGATGGTAACTAATTTGAAAGAATTAGTACATATACCAAACATGTCATGCAAAAATATATCAATAATTTATGAAAATTGTTTATATATTTTAATTATAGAATTGTTTCTGCTTGACTCTTTTTTTTTATTCTACCCAAATCATTGTGTTTCTCCACGTTATTATGTCTTTTTCTACAATTGAATCGTGAATATATAACAAAGATATCAGTGCAGGTTACAAGAGAAACTAATTGACCAAATTAATAGGCCATTATACATTTTTATTAGTACAACTATTTCTTCTCAACTCTTTTGTTTTTTCTTCTACCGAATTCATGTTGTTTCACTCTGTTACTATGTCTTTTTCTACAACAGAAACGTGAATATAACAATTAACAAAGATATCAATGTGAGCCTATTGGCACAATTGGCACTTGGCAGTAACAGACAACTGCCCATTAAAGAAATAAAAAGTTTTAAGTGAGAATAATATGACTCTTAATTAATTGGAGCAATTATACCATATTTTTCACCGGTTAGTCACTCCTGAAACTTTTTATATATTATTAATATTATTTGAAATTAAATGCTAAATTAAAATTGTATTTTGCTCTACTTGGCTTGCAAGTGGAACTTGTGCTTCATAGGTGAAAATTTAGTTTCGAGTACTTAAAAGAAAAATTATGAACCGCAGCCACCACTTGATTCATTTGAAAAAAAATATGCACCGCAAGTGGTGAATGTGGTCCCTAACTTCTTGTTTTGATGTTTCATATTTTTTTTATTAAATCAAACATAAGATATTCTTGTTAGAAACTACTAGTAGTACGAATAAAACAGTGGCTTAGGTAGAACTAAATTTTAAATGCGGAAGCGTGTATAATTCTAAAATATCTTAAGCTCCTTAGCAATCACAATTCACAATTCAAAGCAAAATAAAAACATAACAACAATGCTCGTGATATTTTCTTTTTGATAAAACAATGCTCAAGAATTATAAGAAATGGATAGAAAACAAGGATTAGAGACAAGTTGACACATGATATAACGTGGTTCGACATCTTCGCCTACTCCACGTACGAGACCCACGATTTCACACCAAGCTGAAAACAAATAACATTATACCAAAGTATATAAAAAGGTTTCTCTACGAAATTGATCAAATTCTTGGATCAAACAAAAATCCTGCAATTGACAATACAATTGCAAGATATCACTAAAAGATGATTAGAAAATAGCTACAAAAAAAATAATCTCTAGCTCTCACAATAGCCAAAGTTTCGATGCTTGAACAACGTAGTCTTTGTGCTCTCAAAGTGCAATTGCTTCTGAACTTTTTAGAATGCTTTTTTGCTTCTCTTGAAAACATTTGATCATTATATATAGGCATTGGGTTCCACATCATCATTTCCGCCAAAAATAAGCTTATACTTTACCAACGACTTTTAACTTGTTATAATGTCTTGGCAGGTTTTCAGAAATTCCCTCCAGTGCCTCTGTTGCTCACTTCTGGGTCCAACTCTCCAGAGACTCGTTATAACGCCTTCCAAACCGTTACAACGCCTTCCTAATGCGTTACAGTAACAAACTTCTCAGGGATTTTGGTACTTAGTCGATTTCTTGGCTCCAGACATCTGACTTTTGAGTCCAGTTTCTACATACTCATTGTTACGCCTTAAGATCCCGTTATAACGCCCTTCAACTCGTTATAACACCATTCCATGTCTTATCATAAAGCATGACTCATAATTCCTCAAATTTTGCTTGGTTCTTACACCCTTGAGCTTATCTTGACTTGTCCAACTTGTTTTATACCTCACCAATGATCAATTGCACTTGTATGACCTACATATAAATAACTAGAACTTGAGCAAATATGTTGGTTTTACAAATTGTCAAACAAGTTGAGCTAAACCCAACAAAGTTCTCATTTTGACAATTTTCAAAACCTTATGAGTGCATACTAAATAATTGATGCACTCATACTACATACTCTCCCGTTTTGTAAAATTTGACAAAGTGCTCAATTCAAATATAAACTCTCACTTAATGTATGAACATGTAGTAATTTCAAACCCCACTTGTATTTTATCGGGTTAAGGTTTAGCAGGTTGAGTACATGTTTTGATTTTGATAAACTCATTTTTATGAATTGAGTTAAAAATTTGCTCTAGATAACCCGTCGAAATCCGAATCAATAGTAATAATTACTAAAATACTATGTTTACTCTTCTCCCTTTATTTTTGCGACGTCATATTCCGAATCAATTCATTATAAACATTCAGGGCTAACGATAATTAATTGAAAATGTGATCCTAAAACTAAAACTTCGTATGGTTATCATAATTGAGACAAATTTATTTTTTTTATTCCTAATTTCACATTTGTGATTATTGCTGGAAAAAAACTAAAATCAAAATTAGGAGACTTGAAAAATATTTAAATGTTGTTGTCTTTTGTTTCATGTATGTTATGTTTTTATTATGTTTTTTTCATAATGAATGTTATATGCTAAATTATTTTTATTTTATTTCAGTTGTCATTTTTATTCATTCACAAATGAAATTATAACCCGTATAAAAATAGATGGGTTGTGTTGGATTACGATATATTAACTAAAGAAAATTTTCGACCCGGTACAATCGATTGAGTACAAATTTTGATAAAAAATATGTTGACCCGTAATTATTATAAGCTTTATATTCTAAAAGGTTTTTTTCAAAAGTAACTTGCTTGCTTTATATCTGATATCAGTATGAGGTAGGAGTAATGTAAATCCCATGAAATACCGAGTATGTGGTATTTTAATCTTTGTTTCAATGGAAAAAGATGGTAGAATATATAACTTTTTGTTCACAGAAGGTAGCTTGAATTTCAGTTTGATGTGATATAGTGATATACCGATATTTTTATTTTAGAATTTCACTTTAAATTAAACACAAATTGTCCCTGTTCTTCTAAAATGATCGATAGATGCCAATTGGCATGGAGTAACCGGAAATTCTTTTTAGCGAGTTGGCGACGATAAAAACAAATCGGGACTAAGAGACATGATTAATCAGATTATTTCTTCAATTTTTCTTTTGAATATATAAGAATTTCATTGATTCCAAGATTTATTTTATTTAAACATCTTTCGTAAAATTTAAATTTGCATCTCTATCTCTCGCAAACAAAAGTCTCACATTTCATCAAAAGCAAGGAACACATTTACCAAAAATAAACAGTGATAATCTATGTTACTTTTTAGACACTCGTACTTTTTCAGTAAACACACTCAGTTCATGTCATATTTCATCAAAGCTATTCTTTCTCCCCAAATTGAGACAACTAACAAGCGATGCAGAACGTTATCACTTATCACGTCATATAATTCATTCCTTTTGCCATAATTTTGCGAGAAAAACTGTCATTACTCATTACTCAATCGTTAACAAGAGGTTAACAATCCCAGACAATCACTTAACGCCACATACAGTATTGACATCTTGTGTCGGGTCACAAATTCACAATCCCTCAGAGCCCTCTGACAAACCACAACAACTCGCTACAAAGAAATGGCATAGAAGATCGACACAAACAGAGGAGATGCGAAGGGAACCAAAGCAATGGAGTTCGTTGGTGCCTTGGTGGAGAGAGAGAGGGGGGGGGGGGGGGGGGGGGACCGAGCAAAAACATATAGCAGCGTCGCAGCTATCGAGGCTAGAGAACCTAGGAGGTAGTAGGGCTGCAAAGGCTAGAAAAATAAAGGTAGCCATATTTTGTCCGCATGTGCCAGTCTCTCTCTCTCTCATCTCTATCTATCTATACATGTATCTATGAGCCCGGATCTGCTGTTACGCTATACCACGCTACATAGAAATCAACGGTCCGGATCGACCGTCCAACTACTATCGATCGCGAGCGATTAAAACCGGAGAAAGTGTATTTCTAGAGAACGAATCTTGATGCAATCGGACGATCTTAATGCTGAGCTTCACGTTTTGCAACACCAGAATCCGTTTATGTATCTGCACGCCATGTCTACCTTGTAGCATAGCAACAGCAATACAGCATGCCCACGGGCCACAGGGGCCACAAGACAGGCTCACAGCACCAACCAACAGCAACAAAAAGCTGTCTCTGTGTTTTTCTTTTGTATGGGGAACCGCCAATTGGCATTGCTTGCCCAAGCAGAGAGAGTATCTCGTCTCCCATTGGTGATTGACTGATTGGTGCCTCATGAATCAGTCCCGTTTTCTGAGTTTTGTAATTTGAAAACAATAAACAACATATCACTCAGCACTTTGGTCTAGCTATTTGTTAAAATTTAGATTATTTAGGGTTTTCATGTTTTCATCCAATCTGATGACAAGAAAATTTGTTCATTTTTGAAAAGGCAGGGGTCTCTAAGGCTCTAATGCGAGCTAATTGTATACTAACCTGTGGTTGGTATTATTCGTGTCGAATTAATTGTAACATTGATTGATTTCTCCAAAAGTATTTACTCGTGGATCTGCTACGTACTGTTCGGATACTATCTGAATTATTACAGATGTACATGAGACAATAATGAGATCTCATGGTTGTGACCGTAATCATTGAAAAAGCTGAAAGCAGATGAGATTTATCACACACACACACACACAAAAAAGATTCCAGTGGGTTTGATCAAGAACGCATAGAATTTTATGCGTGTGCATAAGTGCATTGTTGTATAAAGAAATCAACATAGAATATTTTATGATACTATAATTTTTAATTGCATAAAGCTAGCCTAATCTATATAAACTCTGCAGTCAATTTCAAACAAAAAAAATCCGTATACATGCAATTTATATTTATATTTTGAGGAAAACATGCAATTTAAATTTGAATCATAAAGGTATTATTTACTAACAAATTTCGAAAACTTAAAAATCGAGAAAAG
The DNA here is from genome assembly GCA_964058865.1 of Eleocharis quinqueflora. Taxonomy (NCBI): domain Eukaryota; kingdom Viridiplantae; phylum Streptophyta; class Magnoliopsida; order Poales; family Cyperaceae; genus Eleocharis; species Eleocharis quinqueflora. The sequence goes on from CAXKVX010000351.1 coordinate 99,046, forward strand.
TTCTCAGTGAATGCTGCATTAGAATTATATACACTCATAACTTAAGTACACTATTTAATTGAGCATTCATAATTTAAGCATTAGATCAACTAATTACATTCTCTCTTCTTGCAATATAATTCTTTTTCTTTTCATATAATTTAAGAAAAGAGATAAAATAATTAAGCCCAACCTTTGAATGCTTGTGGGTTCCTAATCCTAGCCTCCTAGGTTTTATTTTTGTTGGGGGTCTTTTTTACTAGCATGTAACGCTTTGGGGCGCGTTCCTCAGTTGTGATTAAACAGCTCCTCTCCTTTTTAGACTAAATTATATTTTCTTGGAAGAATTTCATATGAAACTTTAATGTTATGTTATAGACATAGGTGAAGTTGCTACTTGTGAACTTTTATCTCTTTTTTCGGCTGCCGTTGGTATATCATTATTGGATAAAAATCTCATGCTCCATGTTATGTGGGAAGGACGGTGAATCTGCAGTTTTTTGAATTATATTTGAGTTCGAAGGGATTTACAGTCATTAGATTCACGTCAAATTCGTACTTATAATTGAAACAAAATTAAGTAGAGGTAAATCTCTTTTTTTTTTATCAATCTTGGCGCGAAACTAACGGCTGAAAAACCCTTCAAACTCAAATTTGATTTTAAAAGACTACGGATCCGCCCTACTCTCTGTTCTGACTTGAGATGTCTAAAAAAGCATGACCTTCTAAAGTTAATTCTCGTGGATCTCGCGCGTAAGTGAAAGTAAGAAAAACGATGAAGCATAACATGAGAATTGTATCAGCGTCCATCATTATTTCATTTTTTTTCTAATTCTCCATATCTCTATTTGATGTTAAGATGTTTGCCAATATTTTTGCTCAGGAGCTAACTTGTAGGTTTTTCTTCAATTATCCAATTTCCCGCGCAATTAATTGAACTTGTTTTATAACGCACCTTAGTACAAACCATAAAAGTGTCTGCATAATTGCTAATACATGCATACGTGATATTATAAAGTCGAAAAAAATATATATAATGTTTCTTTATTCTTCAAAAACTTAAAAGCTGTATTTCAATTACAACAATCACGCTAATCAACATGACCACAAATGGGCGAGTGCATCTAGTTTTTGAAATAAATAGAAGTTTTGAAGAAATACATCTAAAATTAGGATTGTAAAAGAATTCATACAAACCTTTTCCAACCTATTCAATCCATCCAAATATCCAATCCAATCTTTTTTTTATCAGTTGGGATGTTGACGAGTCATGTACAAATTTGATATTTAGTCAACCGATTAGTTTGGATCGGGTTGAAATTTTAGCTTTAGCAACCCACGCTACGCAATCGCTTTGAATAAAATTTTACATTTTAGCGTCAAATTTGATTTTTTTAGGAGGGATCAAATGACAACAATTTTGGTGACACTAATTATAACAACAACCATTTTTTCATTTTCAAAGTTTAAGTTATTGATCCAAACCGTTGAATATGATCTCCACAATAAAATACGCTTGCAGATCAAATTTTACATTTTTTTACTATTTATTAAGACGGGTGCAAAAATATGCCAAAGTTACAACTATCTGAATCGTTGAATTTTACACCCATTTTAGTAAATAGTAAAAGATTTCAAAAAATGTAAAATTTGATCTGCAAGAGTATTTTATTATGGAGATCATGTTCAACTGTTTGAATCAAATATTTGGACTTTGAAAATGAAATAAATGATTGTCGTCATAGTTGATGTCACTAAAGTTGTTGTCATCCGATTCCTTCACTTTTTTTAGACAGAAGTTGGTCATGCCCCGTGTATCCACAAATAAAATTAATAACATAAAAGAAAACCACATTTTAATGATTTGTTAAAAAAATCAGATTATTCCATTCGAAGAAGTATACGAAGAATGAGAAGAAATCCATAGGGTGACATGAAGCACTATTTTTTTAGAGAGTTATATATCGATTTCTTCACTGATCTCTCCATCGATCTCAACATGACGCGTCCAGTTGAGTTCAGTTTGTATGTTGTTTTTTATGATGCATGTTGTATTTTGTATTATGCATATAATTGATTGGATGCTGCACTAAAAACGAAGGTCGCTACGCTCATCAATGCGGACTGGACGAATCCAGTTGCATTTATTTTGAAATTATTCTAGTTATGATGCATGTTATTTTGATTATTATGCATGTTATTTTTGTTATTATGCATGCTATTCATAATAATAAAAACAACATACATAGTAACAAAAATGTAATAAATCATAAGTAGAACAAAAAAATAATAAACATAATATATAAATCATAAGTATTTGGACTGTTATGCATGTTATTAGATGTACAATAACAAAAACAACATGCATAGTAACTAAAATAACATGCATCATAAGTAAAATAAATTTTTGTCGGAACTCAACTGGATGCGTCCAGTGGGAATCAATGTTGGAATCGACGGAACATTTTCCTTTTTTATTATAAAATAAAGATGGAAATAATAAATAAAGACGGATCAATTAATCATCTAATTCTAAATATTCATTTTGAGATAATTTATCAGAATATCAAATAATTGACTTTAGCGATGTCCCTAAATCAAATATATATTCTCAAAATTTCAAGTATGTAAAAATCAAATTAACATGTAATTTTAATTAACAATTATAAAGATCACACTTTTAATTGCATGTCGTTATGATAATGAAAAATAGCAGAGCATCATTTGCGGCTTTAACAAGTCATGCTCCCCTTTTTGGGGAGTCAAAGATGCTTGGTTTAACCCTCTGTCCCTCCACCATTCCGAGGATTGAAAAGTTCTCTCAGTCACAGTGTGAAATCACTTATTAAATGGATTATACAGATATGGACAAGAGGTTCTACTTTCTAGTTATCTCAACTCCTTAATATAGTCTAAAAGTATAGGTGTCTAGGTTTTGAGCCATGATCCACCTAATTATGATCATTTATTTAGACAATCAAAACTATTTATGGGGAATTGTAGTTTTTTTTTATTGGACTTTGAATTCGAGATCTATATCATTTTATAGGCATTTTGTTTCTTAACATTACCCTAAACATGATTCATATAGAGAATTGTAGTTGCATTGATGTATTGTACTTACTCCACCGTATTCAAGACTTATGTTGCACGAGTGCGGTTGCGGCACGTCGATACGTCAATTTAAAAAAATCTTGAATATAGATGTTGCTATATATAAGAAATTAAAAATATAAAATTACATAATATCATAAAAAATAAAAATGCATCACAACTTTAGTATATATATATATATATGTGGATTATGGTACAACGCGTTCTACCAATCTATTTTTGCGTCGAATCTCAAAATCGTTGGATCTGCTTCAAAAATGGTGTCGTGCGATTTGATAAATGAGAGAAAATATATATCCTTCAGTTCAATTCATTGCTTTTGGTTTGTACTGATTTTTTTAATAAAATATTAATATTTTAATTCAAGAGTTTGGTTGTATTTAGATAATTTTTGTAACAACTTCAACTACGCTCGTCGTGACCGTAATTAATTTTTTATCGTCGCAAGCAATCGAGCTGTAAATATCCGAGCCCACATACATCGTGTAGTATGATTTGCGGTTAGAGGATTGTGAATTCAAATTGGCTCCATCTTAAACTTATGTCTTAATTAATATTTTTTATCACGAGTTTGAGTTAGATTCAATTTTGAATCGCTCATTTCTCCGATCACAAAATAAGACTCAACGCAGTGAAAAGTAGACTCGAATATCTACAACTCGATAACTTGCGACGATAAAAAAACTAATTACTATCCCGACGAACGCAACTGAACTTGTTACAGAAAGTTAGCTAAATACAATCAAACTCCTAAATTAAAATATTAATATTTTAAAAAATAAAATATTCAGTTTATAAATGGTTGAATTTTTTTAAGTCTAACCTGAAAAAATAATAATAACATCTATTACACTGGATTCAAATTTTGGACAATAATGACCTTATTTTTTAATGTCATGTTCACATATGTTATCTAGACG